>KZ994433.1:0-11830 GCA_003614705.1 Blyttiomyces helicus | reverse complement strand
AGTCGCGTTCAAATGTCTTTTCGTGTCGTTTCTTTCTGATTCCCCCGTGAAGTCCACCATCGATCCACCACCACCACCACCACATCTTAGTTCCCGTCCGAAATCTATTTGGCGGCTCAGATGGTTGCGTCGATGGTGATTCTGGTGGACTTGGAGAGTCCCGCTTCCCGCCAATACCGCGGCAGTTGCCACGATCGGAGGGATCATCACCTGAAGGGATCAGGGCTATCCGACGCGGGGGGAGCGCAGTTGATGGGGCTGGCGAAAGGAGAAAGGTTTCCTCTTAGGCATTGTTCCCCTTTTGGCCAGCATCTGGACCTGACCAAAATCCTTACTTTTTGCTCTTCCCGGTAACCTCCTCGCCGCGTGGTGACCCCCCACCCCCCACACACGCACTCTTCCATCGGTCCTTCGGCTGCCTTTGGCCAGGGCGTGTTTTTGGCAAGTCAGTCTACCGAACCCAACGTGACCGGGGGGGGAGAGGGGGGGGGGGGAAAGGCCAGTAAGGGCGACCTTGATCGTCACCCTCACGAACCAATAAAACCCAACGACAGACACCATGTTGCGGCGGCCATCGACACCTCCTCCGACAATACCCAAAAACTCCTCGTCGATAGAGCGACCAACGCTGTAAGACCCCCCGTAGGTGACACATGGCTGCTGGAAAGCAACGATGGTACCACCTGGCAAGGGGTCTCCTTAGAGATCAATCCCATAGGAGGAAGCCCTGGCTGTGCATCCATAAGGGGATTGACAAAGTCCCCAAAAAATGAGCTCAGAGCCGCTGCAGTGAACCGTGAACTGTTAACTGGGGTCTTCACGCTTTGGGGATCCAGGTAAGGTGGAGGATCACAGTCTCCTTCGCGGTTGGGGGATGAGGTAAAGAATGACGATGATTCCCTAGTGCCATCGCCACCACTGACTATTCTAAGGCAGGGCACTAAGCCACATGCAGGTACAATGTACATAATGAGGGGATACAGATGGAATGTATGTGGGATCGGACTTAGCTGATCTACGGGGCTACGTGTCAGGACTTCTAAAGGCTAAGTTTGACACTTGGTCTGTCCAGGTGTGCAAGGGCCGCCCCGTCAAGAAATGCCACAGGGGTCCCGAGTCGCGGCCTAATGCACTTTAGGAGATTCGACCGAGTAGGAAGACCGTCCAAAGTAGCAGGTGGAAGTTGAAATCTCACAAGAGCCATTGTCAGCGACGCAGGCTAGGAGGAAAGGCACCCACTACGGCACATCACCAGCTGTGGTGGAGCTGACTAACACAGTCTTGTCCGATTCCAATCCTAGTGTGTCTGCGGTGCTCAGCTACTCGTAAGTTTGCAAAAAAGTGGTTACCAGTGTAGTTCTTGCCAGCGGGGATTTCCCCGACCAACAGACGACTGGATTTTAAACCCAAGCGCAAAGCTCGTAACTCTTGTCCAAGCACAGAACAAAGCTCCCGCTGCTTGTGACTCTGGCAACCACATCAACAGCATGTGGGCTTGCAATGCCCATACATGCAAGCAGCTGGCAACTGGCTTTGACGGCTATCGTGTGGCGATCACCCTCACCCGGCTCATATAGAGGCTGAGCTGCACTCCCAAACCTCCTCTCAAGGCAACTGCGCAGCTCCCGATGCTTGGTGTTCAGGCTAGAACGAGCCAAGCCTGCAGCTCTTGTCGCTCCAAAAGTCCCTGTGGCGCGGGTAGGCATTATCCCTACACCCGACCAGCAGGCAACTGGCTTTGTAGTTTGCTAGGGTGGCGATTTCCCCAACCAGGCCCTTATAAAGGCAGAGCTGAGGTCCCTGAACCTTACACAAGCCAAGCGCGAAGGTACTGATGTTTGTGATTCAGGCCGCAACCAGCCGAGCCTGAAGCGCCTGACCTTCTGGAAGTCCCTGTGCTGCGGGAAGGCAATTCTCATACAACAGACCAGCAGGCAACTGGCTTTGCGGGCTGCGCGGGTGGTAGTTTCTTTGACCGAGCATGTATATAGGTGAGGCTGCCCTCCTGACCCTCCCTGTAAATCAGAGGTGACCTTCCAACCCAAGGTGACCTTCCAACCCAAGTTGAAAGTCAGAGCCGGGCTTTCTGACCCTTTGTGTTGAATTGTGCCCTTTTCGACTCGTTTGTATCTTTTTTCCCTCCATTTATAATGTGGGATTAATTAGCGGAATTGACTTTGAGTATGGGAGCACACAGTCATGAGATCGTTGACGGCAGGAACCTTCTTTGCTCCCGGTCTTTCTTTGGACTTCAAGCATCGCACTAATCTCCGACTGTGGTGATATTCCAAGTGAGGAAATTCCCGCACTACCCTGGGAATTCCCATCCACATTGTACATAGCAAAGAAGGACCGACCTGCGGTCCTTTTCAGACTCTTTCCTCTCAGTTATACGTACACTTCCTTCCTGAAACTGCTGTTCTTCCTTCGCCCACTTGAATGCCTTCTGAAACCCCCTTCCTTAGCCTTGTTAACGCCTCTATAGCTACCTCAAATTAGCTTATTTTACTCCAATTTCCCCTCACTGTCATAGAGCGCCGATGTACGTCGGTACATCACCTGGTAGCACCACTCTGTTCCTTTCTCACGTCCAATTATCTTCGTTTGTAAGCAACTGGTCAAGACAAGACCCCTTGATATAGTGTCACTAGTCAGGAATATGGGGGGCCATCAAGGATCTAAGAGGAATGTCAGGATCAGAAAGCTACTCAGTTACTGACTTGTCTGGAGTTGGACCAGGAGCTAATGCGGGCATGGGAGTGGCTGAGAGTGTTGGCAGATCTGGCCTCAGAACAAGCAGATCAACTGCTGCCCCTGGAACTAGATCCATTGCTCAATCTACGCTGACCCCATCAACTTAGCCAACAGCAACATAGCTTTCGCCCACAACCTCAGGAACGTCCAAATCAAACTCGCCCAATCGACTTCCTCAAGTTCAACGTGCCCATCAAGAACCTTCTTTGAAAAGACTCTGCTCAGGCAAAGACAAGGTGGTTGGGAAGTAGGTCGGCTTCGAGAGAAGCAATGTAGTAGTAGCCAACTTTGTCTCCTCCGTGAGCGACTACCTGGAAGAATACAGCAAGGAAAACCTAAATCAAATGGCTGTCTAGGATGCGGCCCTTTTTGCAGCCCAGGTGGTCATTCAATCACCGTACCCTCTCGCAAAGCAGGACCTCTGCCACGCCTTTGACGTATTCCTCATTGGATCATGCAAGACATGGGTAACCAGCCAGCGAGAGAAATACAACTGGCCTATCGCCTATCCTGGTATCCCATGGCTGCCTGCTGGCTATCCTCTGACACCTATTTAAATCACTGCCTTCGAAAACCACTACTTCCGCAAATAAGTGGTCGATGGCATCAAACTCGAAACTTACCAACCTCACCTTTGGACCAAGCGTGTCAGAATACATCCGCCAGTTTCACTGTCTTCTCGACCAAGCTCTCCTTGCAGTCTAATACAACAGCGTGTCATAAACTGACAGAAATCGGCGCTCTATGACACCAAGGGGAAATTGGAGTGAAACAAGCAAAGTTGGAGGTTTCTAGAGAGGCACCAACAACAATGGAGGAGGAGGTTACTGAAGTCTTCGAAGAGGGCGAGCAAACCACAGCAGTTTACGGAAGGAAGTGTTGGTATTGTTGCGGGGAGAGAATGTGACTAGGGACCACAGGTTGGTCCTTTGTCGCTATGTACACTTTAGATAGGAATTACAAGGGGATCGCATGGAATCCTTCACTTGGAGCGGAGTCACACCGGGGTCGGAGATTACCGCGACGTGTGCACTCCGAAGATGGCCCAGGAACCAAGAAGGGTTTTGCCGTTGCCAACCTTGCAACCGCCTGCTCCCATGCTTTAAGTAAATCCCACTAATTAATAAACACTCGGGGTTGAAAAGGGCGCCATGCATCACACCTCCTGTGTATTCCATAGGCAACGAAGAAGGCAGCAGAAACAAATTGAACGGCGTAGGAGTTCGGCATTCGGAGGAGCGGAGATCAGTAGACACACAGAGTTTGAAGTTTTTTCATTCGTGGACGGAGAATCAGGACAACTAAGAGGAAGAGGAGTGCCACTTCAAGGAGGAGGAGGAGCGGTATGTTATCCTAAAGGATTGGGCTAGGACAATTTTGAAAAAAGGTTCCGAAGACTTACCGAAGGACAATTAAAGAGGGTTACAGGATATTGTGTTCCACCCTCTTCCGTCGCAACGCGGATGGTTTAGGGTAATCCGTTCCACCCTCTTGCGTTGCAGCACAGACGCTTTAGTAAGGGCAATCTGTTCCACCCTTCTTGCCTCCCAACCCATGCGGTTGTTCTACAGGCGATCGTTAGTGACTCTTTGGGGGAGTTCCGGGCCATCACAAGCGAGCTCTCCAGTCATCCTAGGGTTGCACAGCTCCCTCTTGTTTGGTAAGGCATGCCATTAACTGCCAGGTTGTCACAAACAATACTTCCCAGTGAGTACCTGACTGTCACGAGCAAGCTCTCCGGTCATCCTAGGGTTTTCCGGCTCCCTCTTGCATCGTAATGTGTGCGGTTGATCTCCAGGTAGTCACAAGCGATAATTATGGGGGAGTACCAGGCCCTCAACAGCGTGGCCTCCGGCTGTACTACGGTTGTCTGTTGCCTCTTGCGCCGTAACATGTGCGGTTCTAAGGCACCAGCTCCTCTTGCGTCAAAAGGTGTGCGGGTTATTCCTAGGTCACGACAAGGGCTACATCCAGGGGCACGCTGAGCCTAAGTGCTCAACAGTTGTGCACTAGGGTTATCCAGCTCCCTCGTGTGTTGTAACACATGCAGTTGTTGGGTTATCCGGCGCCCTCTTGCGTCATAACGCGAGGAGTCATAGGGTTCATCTCTCTGGTCCAAAGGTCAAGGCGGTTCTAATGTACTACCTCTTCCTCTTGCAATAAAGTTGTGTTCGCACACCAAAAGGACACAGATATAAAACTTAGCAGCAAGTTATCAAATTTGGACGATATAACAAGGCGAAGGGAAAGTAATGTTGACGAGGCTGGTAGATCGAAGTCTGGGGTGAGTAGAAGGCTGCTTTGGGTTCTCGTCATGAGCTGGGTGTTGGTGTGTTTTATTGTTGAGGTTGTGGCTGGAGTCAGCAGCCGATGACAATGGCGCTTCTTCTGGGTGAGCATCAAGGGGGAGCGCACGAGCGTGTTTGTTGAGCCAGTTCTCGTATGCTTCGGTGTCCTTGATGTCTTTGAGTTTGAGCCATTCGGTCTGCGTCTGGGTAGCCGAGCAATTTGATGAGATAGCTTTGAGCATAGGATTCATCCTTGTGTTGGCTGCCGTAGTCTTTGGCGTTGATGATTTTTTCGAGGGTCCATTCGTCTTCGCCTTCCATATTGATCGGAGCTGGGTAGGATACAATGTCGGGGTTGCGATGGATGGAGGAGTTTGTTTGGGTGAAGGGCTTTAAATGTTGACATGGAGGTGCCGCCAGAAATGGTGGATGCTGCTAGTTGAGATGTCGAGATTGTAGGTGTCCAGAGTTGGGCCAGGGCCAATGATATTGAAGGGGCCTGCCCCGCGAGCAATGAGCCTTTCCATTAGGGAGGTCTTGAGCGGAGTTGTGATACCAGCAATGTTGAGGAGGACTTGGTCTCCGGCTTCCTAGAAGATAGGCTTGCGGTTTTGATCGTAGGCGCTAGCTTGCTGGTCTTGCGCCTGTCGGAGGGCAACTTCCCCAATTGCCTTGACGCCCTTCTTTTCTTGGGCGAATTCGTGCGACGGACGCAACTAGTTTTTGAATGAGGCTAATGTATCTCTTCCAATTCGGCAGCTGCAAAGGCCTATTAGAACGGGAAAAGGCCAATCGAGCTCAGCACCTTCACTCGCTTCACTGTTTCCTATTCATTCTGGATGACGAGGACGCCATATGCAACTGACTTGGATAAGTTTTGAAACCGGTAAAGGGCCAGGGTACTGCAATGGCGATTCGCGCACGAGCGCCCATAACTATCGAGCGGCTTATGAAGCATCTTCCACCTCCATCATATGATTCCCGCTCCTTTGTATCTTCACGCAAATCTTCTACGAGGAGTCGCATCTCGCAGCCACGCGCTTCCGATCTAGCCTTCATGTGTCGGGTCCTTGCTAAAGAGGTGGAGCCGATTTCATACCGCACCCGTTGTGCGAGTATGCTTGGTCACTTGATGTGGCGCTAAGGAGACCTCAATGCTGCTGCAGAGCGCTATTGCCGCGCTATCACTGTTGCCGAATCCGCAAACGAGGCCGATCGCTGCCTCCTGACTGCGGTCTCATCTCCTGACCATCGGCGCCCCGTGGCTGGCCATGCTGGCCGGGTCATCGACGACTTGCTGGAGCAAATGCGCATTGATCTCGCCACCATCGAGGAACAGCTCTCAATAGCTTATCCATTGGTGAGGCATGCGACACTGGAAGAGGACCTCCGTATCATGAAAATGGACATCGCTACCTTCGTGGGGGACCGTAGTCACTGGCGCATGAGTGCCGAATTTTACTGGGCGGCTTACGATGCTGCTTCCCCTCTGTTCGCTGACCGATTTGACGGTCTCAACAGCTTAACGGCCATATTTGTCAATCACCATATCTCGCCGCCTTATGCCGATGATCTCGCCTTCATGTGTGACATCCTCGAGAGTAACGCCGAACGCGTCCTTCATCGTGTCCAATGTGGTCGCTCACTCGCCCAGTTGATGCGGCGGGTGGACGATAACAAGGTTGCCTCGAAGCTCTGCCGCCATGCAATCGGTGTTGCCGGAAACGCCCCTGGTGGCGATTACTACTCCACAATCAGGGTATCGGGCAGTCAAAAGTGCACTGGCGACCTCATCGACGATGCCGTTGTCATCCTACGCGGGCTTCTTGCCCTCAGCGAGGCCGCTGAGGCGCCACCCGTTCCTCGGGCCCGCACCGACGTGAAAATGTCAATTAGCGAGCGTGTACCTGCGGCAAGCCATGCTCCCCTCCGCGAAGCCATCCTCGAACGCGCCCTCCATATGCCCGAATCGGTCTGCGACATGTGTGGGGCATCGGGTGGGACACACCGGGTCAGGCACTGTGCCTGCTGCAAATGGGCAGCATACTGTTCCGCGGCCTGCCAGTGGGCCGCCTAGGTGAAAGGACATTATAGTTATGAGGTACACGAATAAAGGCAATGGGCTACTGCCAAGTTCACCCATCGCTCCTTCGCTCCCCCAAAGGTTCAGCCCGTCCTACCTGGCGAGGGGGGAATGGCGTGAAAGGTCACCTTTCTCCTTTTAGAAGGGGGAGTTGCTCCTTGCTGCGGCTCTCGACGCGCCACTAGCGCAAGCCTCTGCAACCGTCCAATCAGATGGAAGGGTTCAGGGGTCCATCCACCCCCTCACAAGAGTGGATCCCCACCGCGGCACCGGCCCCCCTTCAACATAACAGCCCATTCCGCGTCGTCTCGCTCTCTTCTCGATTCAAAGCGCCCATGTCTGTCTGCTTCTCTCATCGTGTCGCCATCCTCAGGCTCCGACCCTTCTTGGTTCAAAGAGGTGCACGTCGCACGCGTCCGACCGCCCGGGTGCTCGATGTACGCGGTCCATCCTGCCCACGTCCCCCATGGGCGGTGGGGCTGCGCCGGGGCCCATCGTCACGTCGCACCTCGCTCAACAATAACCACTCCTGCAGTCTTCCTCCGCCGCGGCTGAACCGCACCACGGGCACAAGAGCCAGCGAGGACGAGTTGGATGATGACGCGTGGGAGGGTGGGGGGTGGGGGTGGGGGTGTCGACCCAGTCTTCGGATGCGTCGAGTTCTGTGAGCGAGGGACGGAGAGATCCGGAGGAAGCGAGGGAAAGTAAGAATCGGGAAAGTGGGTTATGGAGGTTGTGATGGGGGTTATCTCTCCCTTGTTGATTTCCTTCATCCACCAAAACTTGTAGCCGACCAAGTGTATCCACCGACATTCTCCTCCACTTCACCCACCACTCACCACTATTTCAACCCTCTCCCCTCCCTGTCTCCTATTCAAGCACTCCTCCCCTTCCAACCTAATTTCTTCCACCCTTCACTGTCGCCACCCTGCTGGACGTCAAGAACGGGATCTCCACCAAACTGTTTGGCGCCTGGAAGTTTGAATACATAGCACAGATCTCGCCCGTATGATAAGCTGAGCGTGCTGAAGGAGGAAGAATCGCGAGGGGGGAGGGGGGGAGGCCTGGGCCTGATTTGGCCATCCCTTTTTTTCGCTCTTGAAGTTCACTGGATTGCCGATTTTTTTTTGGTGACGGGTTCACTTTGCTTGCGGGGATCCGTGGGGGACGAAAATGTTCGCTGATATCCCCCCGCCCTCTCCTAGGCCGACGGGAGACTTCTTCTTTCGAATGCGGCGGTAAATTATTCACATCTCCGCTTTCCCTCTCTCCATCGATCTCTGTTGTAAAGTCGGACCGATCCCGCGTTCCTGCAGGATGTGGAAGGCGTCCCGCCCCCCTGCATCAACTCCCGCTGTTGTTCAAGCTCTCAGATCGCCCTTCCTTGACCTTTGGCTACCCTTGCGGTTGTGGCAGCTGGTTTGCCACAGCGGCCGTTATTGGCCGCAGGTCCCTTTGACTTCGCAAGACTCCTCTCGCCCTCGCCGACCTCGTTTTTGTTTTCTGCCCGCTGTCTCCATCCTGCAGCCCATCTCGTCCTGTTGTTCGTCAATCAACTCACCCTTGTACCTGCTGTCGAGTCTGGTTTTTTCTTGTCGCCATCTACCTGTTTCCCGTACCCACCGGTTCATCTGGGGCGTTGTAACTCAATTTGCACTGATGCTGCCAGCATTGATTGGCTCCGAGCTTTCCCGAGAGGCGCTTTCGGGCGAAAATCAGCTGGGGTCAGGTTCGAACGTCCCCTCGCAACCTGCATGTTTTACGCCCTGCATGTTCCGAAAGAAAAACCCGGGTTTGTATTCTGTTGTGCAATCATGCCACCTGGATTCTACCGAGTGGAATCGCCGCCGGTTTCCGGTCATCAACTGAGGCTTCCGTTCTGTGTTCTCACTCTACGATTTGGATCGAAGTGCGCCCCCTTCTACGCTCCAGCGGCGGCCCTCCGCGAAGACACGCAACTCCGGTGGCGACTGGGCGGGTGGCAGGCAGAAGCTGCTTTTCCTGCTTGCTTTCCCAGACTTGCCGTCACTTGGGTCGCCCTTCTCCTTGTGTTTCCTGTGCCTTGTCCTCCTGCCTCCACCATCAATGCCACCGTCGTATCATATACCTCAAGGACACCGAAATCCTTCTCCAACTTCTCGCGCGTCACGTTGTTGAGGTGGATCGCCTCGTTGTTCATCATCGCCTCGCCAATTAGATTTTTGCGGTATCTCCCACGGCCACGCGATGTGCTGTGCTACATACCTTCTGCGCACTTTTGTCAACGGCCAGATCGGAGGGAATATAACCACCGGCTGACCGACGCAGTTGGCCGACTGTGGACATTTTTTGCTCATTTCTCTCTTTTGGCTCTGTTTTTTTTTTCTTGAGGCGTTCGAGCTTGAGCACCGCCCTGGCAAACAAAAAACTTGCAAGCAGTGCGGAGATTCGCGTTCGGCTACGTGAATTGAGCAACGCCCTTTGTCAGTTCACGCTCAAAGCAGTTTGGATTGCCATTCTCGGCAAAGCCTAACCATCACCCTGGTTTTGACACAACACTCCGTCCTGAACGAGGTGTCACATACGTAAATTACTTGTCACCCCCCCCCCCCCCCCCCCCGCCCCCCCTTCACGCATGCAACTCAGCGCCAAAAAGCAAAAAGCATTGCCGATTCCCTACGATACTATGTTGTAAACGAGCCTGGAGAGCAAGCCCGTGCTCAGAGATCGCTCAGAGCGACAGTACCTGCTAGTGCTGAAGATCTGTTTCCTTTCCAACTGACTATATCTTGCTTCTCGCGTGGCAAAAAACCTCAGTAGCATTTAACCCGCCAACCGACCCGCATCGGCACCCGGATGGGGGGGGGGGGGGGGGGGGGGGGGGGGGGGGCGGACCAAGTTGATCACTGAACGTAATCGCAAAGGCGATGTTGGCATCGCGTGGGGACCACACAAGAGTTCAGGCAATATCCCGTCGGAGCGAGGGTGCCGGCCAAATGGCACTATCCTTGCTGAATTCATCGACACGCCCTAACGGAGATGACTTCTCTGCCGATGAGAGGTTTTCATGGACGGGGAATAGGTTTTGGGGGGGAAGGGGTCAAAAGATCGAGGAGCTGACGAGGGGGCAGTGCTCTCAAAACTTCAAAAGATTCGAAGCAAAAGAACGAAGGCAAGCTCGCAGTATGAAATTCAGGTGACCGGACTGAGGACTCAGGAGTGCTGTGGGTTGAAACAACATACTCCTGCTCTCGAATGGCCTTTGTCAGAGATCAGTACGGCAAAGACGGTCTGCCTTCCTATTCTGCTCGCACCGTCCATAAATCATCAGGCGAACCAAACTCAAGACCTTCATGCGCGCATCTCAGCGGCGAAACAAGGCATCGGCGGTGTGATAGCAACCCAAGCTTGAAACAGAGCCTGGAGAGCAAGCTTGTGCTCAGTGAGCGCTTCGGGAGACTGCTGACGTTCTGACGAGAGCAGTTGGAAATGCGTTTTCCTTTCCGACTGAGTGCATCTCGCTTGGCGAGTGGCAAAAAACCTCAGTGTCAGTCAATCAATCAGAAGAGAACGAGAATCATATCTCGGGACTGGGCGAGTTTGTCGGCCGACGGGTCAACCTGGCTGAACTCGTCGGGATAGTCGGACGGCGAGAGTTCCTCTGGTGATGCGGTCAGCGGGTGATGGTTTTTGGAGGGAAGGGGCTTGCAAAGCGAATAAAGCAAAAAAAGCCCTAGGACCTGCGGAAGGCGGACGAGGAACGTGGATTGAAACCACCGACTCCTGCAAAGGCTGGAAATGAACACGGCCCTTGACCTGTCCCCAGTCTCTGGTCTGAGCTCATAGCAGAGAAGTACCTGGGCGAAAGACTAATGGTTGGCAGGGAGAGCTCTCTATCGGACCAGGCCACGACTTCCCGCGACGCCCGTCATCATTAGTGCCTGGTCAACCGAGCAGAATCCCCTTGAATGCCCCATACGCCTTCCCCTCACTCGTTCGTCACGCACACATTCATCGCAAGAAATAGGCTCCAGTGCACCGTCCACTATTTGCAAAATCTTGTGATGTTATTCATTGAGCTCGCTTTGTACAAGAAGATAGAGTTGCGGCCCGTCCCTACCCCTGCTTTCTTTCCAGGCACAGCACCTAACCGCCGGGAAAAGATCATTTATCGACGGTGGTGCTCAGACATTGATTCACGACGTCGAGCAAGCTGTTGTTTTCGAGGGCGGCGGCGACTCGCTCTTTGTCGTTGAGCTGCTTATTGACTTTATGGCGCGAGGGATTTAAGAGGGAGGGGTCAGGTGTCGGGAAGGGAGGTGAGAACTCTGCTAGGAAGAGGAAGACTTACCTGCGTTTTCGGACTGATGAGTTCCCTCCCGAACCCGGATATCGACCTAGGTAGGGGTGTAGTTCATCAGCCTCGAGCCCTCTCTCTCGCTCCCCTCTTCCCCCTCTCCCCTTCCCCTCAAACTAACCCTCCTCTTCCATGCCCGCCCTCCCCCCTTCCAACCACAAACCTTAAACCTATCCGGCAACGCCCTCAACAGCCTCACGCGAATGCACAGCCCAATCAGCGTCGCCATGGAACAATGCGGGATCGTCGGCGTGAACGCGATCGACACCGAGTTCGCGGCGTCGTCCACCGTGATGTGCTCCAGCTGCGCGACGTTGAGCTGCTCGAGTGTCAGCTGTGGAACGGGACGGGTGGGGGAGGGGGGGGGGG
>KZ994432.1:0-11835 GCA_003614705.1 Blyttiomyces helicus | reverse complement strand
CATGGATTGGGGCTGTGCTAGAAGATATCCAGAATCATGGGGCATAGGGGCTGTGCTAGATGGTATCCAAATGCCATGGCTATGGATCATGCAATATAACGTAGCTCTGGGTCATGATCTGTACCTTACCTCTGGATCATGACCTCAACCGTGGCTCTGGATCATGACCTTACTGTGGCTCTGGGTCAGGACTTGTATCTTGGCTCCGGATCATGACACAAAATCCCTTCCCACCACCTCGACACAAAAGCCTCCCAACGCCTCAGTACACCAAGAGGTCTGAGTGAAATAACCATGCTTGTCCTTGTTTGGTTTGATTTGCTTATTTTCACAAAAGGCGACATCCATCCTGAATCGGGGATCATCTACATACAAGCTGGCAACCCAAAGGCTCTCCTGTGCAACAATTGCATCAATCATCACGATCGCGTCAATACTGTTTCCCCCACTCAATTTTACCATAACTGAGAAATTCATTATCGGTATGTATCAGCCGTAGAGCCATTCTGTTGCAGTTCTCGCCTTGCTAACCGCATCTTTTCTAGTTAACAAGGCAGGTTGATATCAAGAAGCTCTCTCACTTCTCCATGTGCAACCTGGGTGCAGACATCAAATCCTGCCTCGCCGACAAGACTTTAGGCAACAAAGATAAAGCGGGCATCTTGGAGGATCGTCAATAACATCGAAACCCAGGTTGAGTTTGTTCTTGATCCTCTTTCTAATTATTTTGTCTCTTTCACATTCTCATCATTTTCCTTTCCTCATTTTAGACAGTTTTGCAAGCACTATTATGCTACTTGCGAATGCGCCCAGCTACAACATCATATCTATGCTTCATTCATTATTGAAGGAAGGGATCAGAGCAAGACAAACCTTTCTTTCTACTTGAACGGTCAAAATCTCTTGTTGGTGTTTTACATCTTAGCTCTCACATCACAAGCGCTACCGATAACGGCCCCAACCACACTTACACCTTCATTGACCTCATCCAGTATCACCACAATTGCAACCTCAAGCTCTCAATCTTTTGTCACTCCCTTCTCCAACTCGAAGTTTGGCCACAACATCTTCATCTTCAAGTCAACAACACGTCAAAAGAAAATCAGAACCAATACATTTTTGTCTAGCTCGCCTTTTTTGCACATCTCCGTCTTTTACAAGAGGTAACCTCCTTCATTCCATCCAGCTTCCTTGTGGCCTTTCTTCATACTTTTATTTACCGATTCTTTTACAAAAATGAGATTACAATCGGCTTTGTCAATGTCCGCCAGACGCACGAGAATATAGACCAAAAGTTCTCCAACATCTCAAAAACCATCAAACTCACCAATGCCGAGACACCTGATATCCTCCTGGATACCACCAAAAAAACTGAATTCCCCTCCTGATCTAAAATCCTCGTTCTCCTTGTTGCGTACTTCATAATAAGCACGTTGCAAACTTTTGCAAGTTAGCTGAAGACATCTGAGCCAACGAACTTCATAAGCTCTTTACTGCTTCTGTCTCCCCAAGGAGGACCTTGGAATAGTTCAATTACAGTTAATTTTGATTCCCACTTTTTCCATCGAATATTAATTTCATCTATTTTTTTACTTACGCATCCACCATTTTCAGACACAAGAAACGTGTTTCTGAAGATGAATACCCCTCTGCCAACGCACCACTTCTCAAACCAGCTCTGCCTTCCAATATCTCCACCTTTAACAACTCCAGAGTCATACTCATCCCCCTCGCTATCCCAATCTCATGAAAGGCTTCTCAGACAACGAGCTACACGAGGCCATCAACAATAAGTTTGATTCCATCACGCATCCAGACATCAAACTTTTGTCTCTACAAACAATACTTCCCGGCAATTC
Organism: Blyttiomyces helicus; assembly: GCA_003614705.1. Taxonomy (NCBI): domain Eukaryota; kingdom Fungi; phylum Chytridiomycota; class Chytridiomycetes; genus Blyttiomyces; species Blyttiomyces helicus. Next base: position 9,976 of record KZ994432.1, on the reverse strand, counting down.
TGCTCACCTAAACATCTCAACCATTGAAACAAGCACTGCACGTCCTAACAACCTTCTACACGCGCTATACCAACACAAACAATTTCTCCTTGCGTTACAGCATACACTCCACTACCCATACCCAACCCATCTTCTGATCCTACCTATCACCCCCTCTCTACCCACACATCCAACGTCTTCACGTTGCCTTGAAACCTCCACACCAATACATTGACACCAACGAACGTGTCGGCCCCCGTTCCCACCAATGCGGTGAAAAAATACTTGCCGACAAGGGCAAACTACATTGATTTTTTGTCTGCTTTGCACAAATTGGGTTCGTCTTCTCAGAAGGCACCCTCTACCCGGAAAACACTCCTTGGATTGCCCAAATCAAAGAAATACGCTCCAACCTTTGATATCAAGTTCACTGGTTTGCACCTCGGGATCAACACTCCACTGATTCTCTTTGTGTGAAAATAAAGGTGATTGATATCCTTTTTCAAAAACTTAACAAGAACTACACACTCCCTTCTTGGGTTGTAGCCAAATGGCTAGACAGTGTCTCCGTTGAAAGACCTTGATATATTTGTACATATTCCATATACTCGATACATTTGCCGTATTATATACTTTCCTTGACCATTCCTCATCCACGAACTTTTCTCAATTTCACATTAACAAACTTTAGTCGGCCACCAATATTATTGTCTGCAAATCAAAGAAATCGCAAGAAAAATGCAAGGAAATCCCTCCATTGGTAGGTCTTGCCATACCCTAGCAGGGTAATCAGAACAGACAAATTTTATTACGGTTTTTTTTGTTGTTAGCGCTCTGGGTCATCAAGTTCCTTTCCTATAGAAACAAATTGAGTCCTCTTTTGGGAAGTCACATATTGTACCGGACTCTGTTTGTCGGAATTGGTATACTCTTACCCCTCCAAGCACCTACCTTACCTTTGTAAACATCACACAACCTCTCCATACAATGTGACACACAGTGCCTCACCGTGCTTCCATCCACAACTGCGCAACTTACCTTCATACTACCTTAGCTTCCAATTTCGTTCAAACCTTACAGTGGCTCGCTCCAATAATTTACGTTCCCTCGGTAAATTCATACGCCACCCTGTGCCACTTGCACTACTTCTGAACATTTATCACAAAAATGTGAGTAATATTAGCTAAAATTACTTGGAAAAAACTCCCACTTACTTTGACATTTAACATATTCGACATATTCAACATGGTCAACATATTCAACATAGTCAACATATTCAACATATTGAACATATTCAACATATTCAACATATTCAACAAATTCAACACATTCAACATATTTAACATATTCAACATATTCAACACCTTCAACATCTTCTGAAAAGCCATATTGACAGACTTCTTATCTTTCTTGACCCTTCATGGCGAATCAAAATTCAACATCTTCAACATCATCATTCGATATCATTTGCAAATTTTGTCTCCACTGTATCTTGCGATTCAAAATTCAACATCCTAATATTCTGAATCTCATTTATCAATAAATCACATTGCATTATTTCTCGAATCCTTTTCACACTCAATGTGCCCAATTTATTTCTTGTTGGCTTTGCACAATCAATCTCAAACTCCTGTCACTCAAGCATGCTAAATCAATTAGAGTTAAATTACAATCCAAATCCGAATAAACAGTGGAACCATGACATGTTGAGTGCAAATCCAAATACCACTATTGAAATGAGCTTGCAAATATAGAGAAGCCTTGGGGTTTTGATCTTCTTAGGGAAAACCCAAATATCACGATGGAATTTGTCAAAGGTAATCTAGACAAGCCTTGGGATTGTGAACAATTGAGCAAGATTCCTTGTATCACAATGGATATCATTAATGCTAATCTAGACAAACTTTGGATTCAAATCTCACCATAGAATTCGTCAACGAACATTCATAAGAAAATTGGGAATATGCTTCCTTGTGTAAACGTAAAAACGTTATGATTGAAATTCAAGAGGAAAATCTTCATTTCCCATTGGATTATTGCAGTTTGAGTGATCATCCAAATATTAGCATGGAATTTGTCAATGAAAACCCAGACAAATATTTGAATTATTTGTGTCTTCAAATCCCAATGTCACCATGCAATGTGTCAACCAAAATCCATATCACTGGGTGTGTGCCCACCAAAGCTGCAACAAGCCTTGGAATTATCACTATTTGAGTACGAATCCAAAAATCAATATGGATATCGTCAAGCTTAACATGCATAAACCATGGCAGTACTCACATTTGAGCATTAACCGGAACATCCCTTGGGAATTCTTCCATGCCAATCCTGACATGCCATGGAATTTTCAATGTTTGAGTAGCAAACCTAGCGTCAATCTGGATTTCGTCAATGTTAATTGGGACAAACCACTGTGCACATTTGAGTGCAAATCCTAACAGCACCATGGATATTGTAAAGGCAAATCAGACTTTCCATGTTTTATCCATCTAAAAGTTGGAATCCTAACATCTCTCCCCACTTCCTCTTTGAAAATCCAGACGAACCTTGGAATCATGCCAACTTGACTCGTAATGATGTTCATTATTATCAAAACAGGCGCTCACATATTATTTCAAAACAGCAAGGCGCTCTCTTGGTCCAGATGAATCAGGTTTCGGACATGCCATTTAACTATGATTTGCATCTGATTTGCAGAATTGGCGGCAGTGGATTTCACCAGAGTTTCCACAATTTATGTCCTTAACATATAGCACTGCTTGAACCAACCACATATCTTACTATATTGCTTTATTGTTACGTTCTTCTTACATTGCAACATTCAACATTCATTTTCTTGAACATTTTTGTTGATATTTCAACATTTTGAAGATTCAACATCTTCGATATGCAACCTTCTGAATCTCAATATTGGTAAATAACATCACCTCATTTGTAAATTTCTTCAACATTCAATTTCTTCACCACTCTAACATTCAACATTCAGAATCTCATTTATCAATAAAACATCTTGTTGATCGCTTTCAGTTCGTTAAGTCTTCACACAGTTTGGGCTTCCTTTCTGCATTTTGTAAACGTTACCATAACAATCAACGCTAAAAATGCGGAAATTCTATCAGATCAAAAATTGAAAGCGAATCTTGTATCCTCACGCAGACACCTTCATACAATTAAGACCTTCCGTTAATGTAGATAAATTCTCTGGAAGAGATCTCAACATAGATGCACTCAACAACATCGACACTCCTCTTTCTGATTTATTCTTGAACTTTCATTTTGGCCAAGAAACTCGCGATGATTGGGATTCTGCTCTGTTTACGCGGAGAAACTTGCACTGACACAAACCTAATCATCAAGATTTTATCTGCCTGCTACGTCAAAATCAGGTACCTTGGTGCAAACATGTAAAAACGTTGATTGTTGGCTAGATGGTATGATAAAGAACTTCTGATTTGTCATCACCTACCTCATGATATTTCCAGATAATTGCCCAAAAACACCTTTAATTCTATACTCAGTTGCAATATCCTCAAAATACTTTTGAAGGAAAAAGGCCCATTCAAAGCAAAATGGAATGAACCGATGCTCCTTGCAGGCGAACATGCTCTATACAAGCATGATCGAAGGATGCCTATCTTTATGGTTGAGAATATGGAAAATTATATTGATCAACGTGGTCCATCTTTGAGAAATCGAATCCTTGCCAATCAAATGCCTGGTATCATCTACAAAGGTTGTCTATATTACAGAAACGCTTTAGGAGAAGACAAGGATAAACGGGTCTGGGACTTTTGCTCCACTAGTTTCCTCGATTTTTGTTGGCAGAGGTTATTTTCGATGAATATCTTCACATCATTTGTCGAATTCTTTAAACATTCAACATTCTGAATCTTATCAATTGATAAATAACAAAACAATGTATTCATCTACATAGCCGAATGGTTACCCAGAGCCACTTTTGGTTTTCAATGTCATGAATCTGTACCCGTTCTGTCCAAACATGTTGGTCGTTTGACCGCAATTCTTGTCAGGCAACCGACCAAACAACACCACCACGTTTTTCAACTTAGGCAGTGCAGGACATCTTTCAACTTTTATCTCATCAAGCCATTCATGTCTCGAACCATCACCAAATCCCTTAGGTTTGCTGTCAATTCATAATGCTGTTTGATAAACTTTATCATTATTATGTCGCTGTAATCTACACACTCCCTCCTTAATTTTCCAGTCCCATCATATTCTAGCCTCTCGCCTTCCTGAAAACATGTTTTCAGAATCCTTGTCGCCTTTACAGACGTGAAGTATCCTCCTACAGGAAGTTTTCCTGTTTGAGTTTTGGTTTACGTCTACATGCATTGGTTTTATGTTTCAAGAAATGAAGTTTCCTGGAGCCTCATCTCCACATTCAGCCAATCACGCACTTCTATTGCAAAAAATAGATAAAAATCATCGATTTGTAGTTATTTTCTTTTAACGATTTTTCAAAAGTTCTAACTGTTCCCGTCTGTCCTAATTTTATGAGCAACTTCCACTCTGATTCTTTGCTTGTCCGCAGAGCAGCATATATCACATCTTGTTTTTTCACCAATCTTGATTCGGTTATATATGTCCACAAGTCGATTATTCAGAGTCTGAATCCAACGCGTCAGCATTTTTAAAGATTTCATTTCATGGTCCCCATTGATGGTATTTTTGAAATCTCTTCTTCAGAGTCGTCATCTTCTCAGTCTGAGTCAAAGATTGTTCATCATTGCCCATACGACTTAGCAATTCATTGGCCTCCGTTTTGCAAAAGTCCCGCAAATGAACTCTTTTGCAAACTTTCAGCAACTTCGTTATACCTTTTGCATTCATGCAAGGCGTCAGTGTTTGTATGTTTGTATCCTAAATTCAATAAGACGAGGAAAATGATTCAAAACACGACCTCACCCACAGTCAGTTTCGTCCACATTCAATTTTCAACCTGCAATTTAAAAAAAAACTTTGATGATAGGCAGTGCACAGCTTGGTACATTGATGAAACTGTCTTTCCGCCTCACTTTTCTCTTTTTGTATTTTGCGACAATGAGGATGATTTGAAAAAATATCAAGGAATCTATTCTGTCAAAGTTTCCAGTCTAGAAAAACCATGCAAACTTTAGCTCTTATTTTCATGCCCAAACTGACTTGGAAAAGAAAATGATTTTTGAAAAATGGGGCCCACAATTCATGCTGATTTTGCTCGATTTCTCTCCATCAGAGTATTATACGCAACTTTTCTTTTCTGCACATTCTAGTAATTGATTCAACTCATATTTAAACACTCGCAACTTCAACGGCAAACTTCTCAAAAGGCTTGTCGATATCATTGCACTTGAACATGTCTTTGATTCTGAAAAATGCATGCACATCTTTGACATTCAACTTATTCAACATCTTCAACATTCAACATATTCAATACATTCATCATCTTCAACATTCAACATTCTGAATCTTATTTATCGATAAACAACATATGGTCATGATTAAGTTCAACAAGTATATTCATAATTTTGTTCATCAAATATGAATATGTTGATTGAACATGATCATGAGTATGATTATGTTCATCGAATATGTTCATCAAATATGTTCTCATAATTTTGTTCATCGAATATGTTCATTATTTTGTTCTTTATTTTGGTCATCCAATATGTTCATCCAATATATTAATAATTTTGTTCATGATTTTGTTTATCTAATATATTCTCATAATTTTGTTCATCAAATATTTTCATAATATTTGTCATAATTTGTGCATCAAATATCTTCATATTTTCTTTTTGGGTGGTTCGATAAAATGGCTGGGCAGCCCATGGATTTCCTCCCAAAATTTGGCGATGATTGTTTCCCGGAGTTTGACCCCCTTCCCCCCCCCTCTATTGATTTGCTTTTCCACTTTTTATGTTGTTGGTCGAGTTTGTCCCCATACTGTTTGGTTTTCCTTTGTGTTTTGAATCAATGTTTATTTATTTTTGATTGGAGATGAAATCAACAACGCTGGGGACGGGGAGGGAGGGAGGGAGGAGTAGGCATCATAGCAGCCAGCTCGTCCCGGACTTGGATCATTTCCTCCTTCTCCTTACGCATGCTTTCCACCACATTGTCACTGTCCTAGCCATACCTCCCCTCATCAGACGCAATACGGCTGAGCATCCCACGGGCAGTCTCCGCAGCGGAGCGCTGGTCCCAGACCTGTAGGTAAAGGCTTTTGCCCCAGCCGTTCAGCAGGTTGTCTAGAATCATGCTGCAAAATGTCACGTCGTGGGCCTTGGCCAGGGACGTCGATTGGGGCATGGGAGGATCTGGAAGCGGTTCTTGAGGATATCAAGTGCTTGCTTCACGATGATCCTGCAAAAATAGAAATAAGTGATCTGTTTGTCGTAGTTCACCAGTCAACTTCGGTTATCCCACGACGGTGGTTGAACGTGGTTTTCATCACGGTAGTGGCAGCGGGAAAAGGAATAACAATGAACTTGCTGATGGGTAGCCGGAATTGCCAACCAGGCAACAGCCAGGGGGGAAGACAGTCTCGCCGGCAATCAGGCGTTGACCAAGGCGCGAAAGTCGATAGACTCCGTTATCGTGCTAGGACTCAGCCAGACTGCCGTAAACCTGTGCAGGGGGGAACATTTCCAAAATGTGAGAAGCCCGGAAAATGGTAGAAGTCCCCCCCCCTTCCCGCCCTGCCTGCTCCACCTTCCTTGGAATCGGCCCACATCTCCCGGAAATAGCCATCGCTGTCACAAACAGATCATTCAGCAGCTTCTTGATTGGGATGTGGGACCCATCGATCCCTCTGATAACATTTGGTATGTTCTGCTTGCGAAAGAATCCATCCTTTATCAATTCCCAGCCGGCCTCATCATCTAGATCTGGATATCGGTGCGGGACAGCGATGAGCAAAGGATGCCAATCACCTGTTCCAACCGTGAGTTCCACTGATCAATTGGGTGCGTCGCTTACCAAGTTTCCTTAAGGAACGCAATCTCTGACTCCCTCCATTCCTCTCTATGCAGCCTGCTAGAAAAGCTCAGATCTTCCACAATGTCCAAGTCACAACGCCTCCAATATGATAGGGACAAGCAGGCGGAGAAGGATGACGCTGCAAGGCTTGAGACTGCGGAAGTTCGAAGACTCAAGCTTGGCCGCGAGCTTGAGAAGAAGAGGTTAGCGGTCAAAATCATCAGACCCGGGTGCATTAAATTTACCGATTTACTCAATTGCACTGGTGTTGCCAAAGATGATCTGCTGGCATGCTATAATGAAGTTGGCCGCAAGCTTCGACGCGATCATGAGAAGGTTCGCATTCGAAAAATCATCAGACGCAGGAGGACGAAATTTACTGTTATACCCTAGTGCTCTGGTTTTGCCGAGGACTTTCTGCTTGGGTGGTATGATCAGTGGGCCATAAGCTTGAGAAGAAGAGGTACACGATTGAACTCATCAAACTCCAGTGTATGAATTATAGTGCTCTACTGAAGTTTTCTGGTGTTGCCGAAGAGGTTGGGCTGTGGTGGTATGATAAAGTGGGGATAGAGCCGCCTCAATAAAAAGATTGCTTCCAGGAACTTACTTTGTTTCTTTTTTCTTGACCGAGTCTCCCGACCCTGCTCAAGTGCTCCAGGATCGTCTCTCCTATAGGTTTTCTATGGCTATTTACTATATCTGTTGGAAGAGCAGGGTGCAGGGGAGGGTTTCCATATTTACAACCAAAAAACATGTTGTAGATAAATTTATAAAAAGTTCAAAATAGCTGTGTCCCGCACTGTGTTTGCCAAGGACTTCAGATTTCTTGTTCTCGTTTTTACAAAATTGTACCGCTGGTGCCCGCAAGGTTGTCAATATGTTCAATGAAAAAATATTCCGTAGGCAATGTGTTTTTTGACGAAAATACAAAATCGCTATGTCCCACACTGCACAACAAGGATTATCTGAACGGCTCCTGAATGGTAGAAGTGCCTGTTGTGCTCCCTTGTTTGCCTACTAACCATTCAGAACCACTTGCAGTGAGGGGGATTTAACATCGGAACGCGACAACCCTGCTCGTTCTGGAGAAGGCCATCAACAATATCCAGGATTCGAACCTGTGACCTCACGGTAACTAAGCTTTCTGCCCTTCAGTGTCAGCGGATAGCCCTATTGCTTCTTGTTTAATGAACTTTCTTAACTAATTTATAAAAAACGTGTGTTCAAGAATCAGCTATAAAAACATGATTTGATTTGGGATCGAATCATTTTCTATTCAATTCTAAATCTGTTTAATCCCTTCTCTTTGCAATCAGTTGCTGATTGATTCTGATTCCATTCAACTTCTTCATCAACTTTTTCAACTTTCACTTCTTCAACATTCAACTTCTTGATCAAGTTCTTCAACATTCAACTTCTTCATCAACTTCTTCAACATTCAACTACTTCACAAACTTCTTCAACATTCAACTTCAAAATCAACTTCTCCAACATTCCGAATCTTGTGTATTGATAAACAACTTCTACAACATTCAACATTCCGAATCCTGTTGAGCCGCTTTGCGGCGTCCGCAATCGCCCCGCTGAAAAGCGTCCTAGAACCCTACAAAGCTGGGAGGTTCGGTCAATTGCTCCCTCTTCATTGCCCGACCTAACCATTTGGAGTCCACCTCGATAGCTGGACATGTTCTGACTGTGTGCAGCGCAGCTCTCAATGACGACCAGTCCCTTGACTTCCTTCTCGCACACCTCCTTTAGGATGGCTTCAAAAATCCCAGCGCTGCGCATGTTGCCTCCATCTTCTCCCTTCTCAACGACGGCCCCCTAATCATCTACTTCATCACCCCCTCCCACTAAATGTCCATAAGCGCTGTGTTGACTGCAACGTTGAAGCGATGGCTGATGACATTGTAGCTACAGCTGTGGCCTAAGCGGTAAGGCCCAATACCGACCTGCATATTCAAATAGAACCTTTTAGTAAAGGAAAAAATGCAATCAGAGACGCCCTCCCCCTCCACGTCACTGGCAGTGCATTGGCCACCTGCTCCGGCACGGTGAGCCCCTTGCCTCCGTTAGTGGGATCAAGTTGGAGCTCGCCCTTCAGTTCTTATACCAGCCATCGAATCCTCCCAGCGTAGGCGAAAACGAGCCACCAAACCTCTATCGGTGACAAGCTGATCGTCCCAGGGCGCCCATCGCTTCCCACAGCATCTGGATTCCCGGGGTTTGTGCGCAGTTGCTCGCTGCAAAGCAAGGCGCATCCGTTTCCGCCTTTGGTGCTGCCATAACAGCGCACAGGGATACAGGCCGTCGGTCAAGAAGGGGGAAGGGGTGGACATGGGGTGGTGGTGGTGGTAGTGGATGCTGTCTAGATGGTGCAAGGGCGCGGAGATGAAGAGGGGGGTATTTTTCTGAGGGAGGGAGGGAGGGAGCAGGGGGGGAGCAATTGTAAAGGAGGAGCCGGCTGGTGTGTGCTTTGGAAAAACACACCAGCCAGTACTGGAAGCCTGCGGCGGCGCTTGAATATGTGGGGAAGGATGGGTGGGGGCAATGGTGGATGTTAGCGGCAGCGGCGCGGTGTTCAAGCGTGTGCAAGCGTCTGTCAGGCTGCGTCAGACGCCTAAATTTTACGGTAAAACGTTCACGATTTACCACTCGAAGATAATAAAAAATTATTTCGAAGAGCCGTGTCAAAAGGGTTTATGAGCCCGGGACTGCCTCGCCCATGTCAAAGTCACCTGCGAGGTAGTTTGTTTAACGAGAACGGGCAAGAAGATAAGTCGGATTGTGGGCTGACTCTCGCCATCAATGGGATGGTGCAGCACTTGGAGGGCTGCAACGAGCTCCCTTTCCGCGGTGCCCCGCTGCACCCACACCCGAGCACCGCTCAGACTGCTATGGCCGAACTGCGACTCGGGGTGCCTGCTAGCAGGATCTTAGCGAATAATGCCAAATATCTGATGGTAATGAGCGAATGCATTCAGTCTTCGAGGGGAGGACAAGGCTG
>KZ994431.1:0-11837 GCA_003614705.1 Blyttiomyces helicus | reverse complement strand
GGGTATCCAAACAAACTCCGAGAACTAATTATTGACACGCGTTGCGCGTAATTAAATGGCGATTACGTCGCGTAGTGACTCATCTCTGTGACGGTTCGGTGCTGGCTCTGCGCATCCGAGAGACCCAATGACAGTCAGTCACTGTGGTCGCTGCTTGGGAAACAAAGAAACAAAAAACTGGGATTCTCTCTCCAGCGACTGATACTGTGCCGCGCAACATGCATTGGCTGGACCACCCCGTCCTTCGGTCCGGGAGTCGGGTAAGGGGGTGAGGGGCCGGGGGAGTCGGGACTCCAACATAAAACACCCGTCGCGAATGACGACTCCGTTCTCAACAACACTCAATCTCCTGATCAGACCTTCGTTAGAATCGGTCCCGCTCAACTTACACACTTCCCCTACTACTGGTAGGTGTGACTGTCTTGATTCCTCCCTCTCCTCCTTTCTTCGACTCAACCACCCGTGTTAAACCCCTTCCTTATTCACTTGCAGAAGACTCAAAGTTTTCGACGAAAAATGACCCTTCCTCAATGTATCTTTGCCGTTGACAACTCTGGCTCCACCGCTGGCGCACGCGGCTACTGGGAGTACGCTGCCGCCCTTCAAACCCAGCTCGCCGAAGAGTACGACGTTGAAATCGTTTTCTGGAACTCCACCCTTGAGGCTAAGGTTGCTCAACAGAAGTTCCAGAAATGGTGTGATTCGGCAAGCGGAATGGGAGGAACCTACCCGACCTGCGTGGCGGAGTTGGTCAAGGACAGAGGTTTCGAAGGAAGACTTGTCATCGTAACCGATGGAGAGGTACGTTGCGAGACTGGTGAACGGCCGCCTTGACTGTGAAATTCGTTGTGCCTGTTCTGATAAACGTTTCTCCGCTTTAATCAGGTATCTGGCCTGGATTCTTGCGACGCTCTTCTTCAATACCACCGATTCGCACACGTTGACTGCCACCTCGTCGCACGCGGCCGCGTCAACATGTCGGTCGTCTGCCCCTTCACGAGACTTTCACCACACACCGTCTTCGTCAAGCACACATACACCCAGCAGCCCGCCGAGCGTGTGCATAATGTCTCCCTCGAGGATTTGCGCATCATGGACGAGATGGATGCAATCGATACCGTGGCGGACTTTGAGGATCGCTACTCGCTCATCGAGAAGGTTAGTTAGGAGGCTGCTAATCTCAGTATCGCCCCGGGGGAAAGCGTCCGAATTTGGCTATTAACCTGCGATATTATCTGCTTTGTTACAGATCATCGTGGCCCGCACCATGGGAACAAAGGGCGACGCCGCAATCCGCGCGAAAATCCTCTCCCTGTCCAAGCGCCTCGTGCGTGCAATCGCTAACGCCCCAGCGGCCGACGGGATTCTACCTCCAGGCACGCGGCTCTACAAGGCCCTCCGCGCATCGGACATCCCCGCCGCCGAGACCATCGTCCGCACCATCTGCGACGATAGCGCGGACTCCGGAGGTCTCACCATTCACAAACGGATCCAATTCCTCCTGCGGTTGACCGAGGGTGCGCTGGTTCGTGTCTTCTCGTTCGACGAAGTGGCGTCCCAGCGGGCGGTTCTCGCAACGTCCGTGGCTGCCGTCGCCGTGGAGACCCTGCCAGACGCTCAGCCGCAGGTCGACGCCGCGCCCTTCGTCTGTCCGATCACTCTCGACAACGCGGACGGCAACGTGGTTCTGTTGATCAAAGCGGGCCCGCCGCTCCTCCATGGCATCGACAAGGCCATCGTCGACCAGCTCCTCGACTGCCCGCTCGCTCTACTCCGCAGGGACATGGAAGGGCTTCGGCGATCGCTTCTGGACCGCCTCGACCACCCGGTGGGCCTCGAGGCGTACCGCGAGTCGTGGGTTAGCGGAGCTTGTCTCGACGTGAGCCCGATGACCCGCGCTGAGCTCCTGCCTGCTGCCCTCTGCCTCGGCAGCCACGACGCGCATGCTCTGGCTACTAATGCCGCGCTCTTTTCCCTGATCACCGGTGGCAAGAGGCTCGGTAACCCCGACCTTTGGTTTGCGGTCCTTGCGCTCGCCATTCTCGATGGTGAAGTCCCCTACCTCGACTCGATCAAGGCCAGCCTCCGCTCCCATCTTCTCTGGCGTCTCGAGAACCGGACTTCGTATGCGTCGCTCAGTGGGCAGGCGAACACCGTCACTACATCGATGCCGCTGGGTGCCGCCGCATGGTTCTGCTACGCGGGCGGCTGGGCCCAGGCATCGGTGATGCCACGTCGCGAGGCGCTCCGCATCCACCTCGGCCACGCGCACGCCCTGAAGGCGCTCATCGAGCTGCAGGGCTTCGGCATTAGCGACGCCGCCGATCTCCACTACAAGCGCCTCCGCGGCCTGATCCACCTTCTCCGCCTCTCGAAGGCTGGCACCGCCGAATGGCGCGACAATCAGCTCGCCATTCGTGGCCTGTATCAGCGCACATTCGAGGTCGACAAGGCCGCGTGCGCCTCGACCTTCATGGCCCGCGAGACCATTGTCTCCCGAATCCCGATCGACGGCCCCGCGGACCCGGCAGTTGCGGACGCGATCTGGGCCTCCTTCAACCCATCTCTCAAATCTCTCTCGCGTGCAGAGGTCGTCCGTTTCGCCTCACTTGTCGGCCCCCACCTCTCCGCAGGCGACGTCGAGCCCCCGTCGGACCTGACCCCGCCGCCCCTGCCCACCCCGACTTCCACATGGCCCTCGAGCGCCCCAGACTACCCCGCCAAACCCTCTATCGAGATCGTCCCGTCCACGATGCGTCCGCGATACCAGCTCGCGCCCGAACGCACATGGCGCGACGGCATGTCTGACGTCTACGGCACCGACTCCACCATCGTCCTACCCGTCACCCGCGCCGTCATGGCATTCACCGAGAAGCACGGACGATATCCCACGTCACTCGAGGAGTTCATGATATACATGTGGAACCGACTCTGCCTGCACGGCTCTGCAACCACCCTCCCGACACGCATGGTCCATTTCTGGGAGAAAGAGATGGAGAACCACCGCGAGGTGTTTGCGACCGTGCCCGTCGAGGAGGCGGTGAGGCGGTATCGGGCGTCGGTGAGGATCGAGGATAGGAAGAGGATTGAGGCGGGGGAGGAGGCGGTGACTACGGTGTAGGGACGATTTGGGGAGTTGAGAGTTTTTACTGTAATCATTTAAAATTCATCATGCTCTTTGCTCTTTGCTCATTTGCCTGATGATGATCGGAATGGTTGCCAATTGGGGTACGGATGGAATCAACGCCCGAGTTGACCTAATGTCGATGCGAATTTCAAGTGGGCTGGCGGCAGAAGAAAGCGGAGCTTTTCAACGCGGGGTTTGCTATCCATTTGTTAATGTGCACGCACGCACGCTTGGCAAACTGGCCGCTCATCCGGAATCCAATAACATCCTTTCGGAAGCACCACGCCAGGTTCTTCCAAGAGGAGGATCAAAGGCCACGAACCCAAACCAAAAAAAAACGGTCGATGACGACTTGACTCTATTGAGTGGAGCCCTATCCTGACGATCTTCATCGATGCCCGCCGAAAACAGACATACTTGACATCCAACAAGTGCGGCTTCGACTGCTCAAATCGAAGCTCATGTGGCCATCGAGCAATCAGCCGGAGGTGCCCACCATCTTTCCAGCCGTTCCAGCAATTATGTATGATATCTGCACTAAACAAGGAATAGTTTTAGATCGACAATATGAGAATATAAGGGATAGAAACAAGGGAGAAAATAAGTCAAGATAAGGAACAATAAATTTAAATAAATACAAGATGCCCTCCCACCCGTTCCCGACCATCAGCCCACTGTCGACGTGACCCGCGCCTCGACGTTTCGAGAATGTTCATACAGTTCGGCATCGTCCAGCGAGGTCCACTGCACCCGCAGGAAATGCTGTACTCGCTCGTCCACCTTGAAGTCGAACTCGCCCTGTTGCAGCTGCAGGACGTTTTGCATGATGCTGGAGACCAGCCGGAATTTTGAAAAGTTTATCGTGCGCTGATTTGCGGGCTCAGGCGTGGCCTTTGATTCCCCAGCACCAACGTACGTAGGGTTCCCGTCTTCGGCGAACGTGAGGTCCGAGAGGTTTACTCCCAGGTACGGGAGGATCGCCCCGGAGCCGGACTTCTCGCGCTGTGTGCGAAGGCTTTGACGATATACTCGGTAGGAACCTTGCATGTTAGGGGAGTCGAGCGACACACATATTAGTAACTAAACATTTAAAAATGTTTTGCATACTCTCCTTATCGCTGGGTTCCGCCATCGCCCTTCACGAGCACTCCTCAATTAGACTTACTCTCACTAGACACTATCCGATTTAAATCGTTCCACACGTCCCAATACTTCTTCGGCAAGCTCTTCCACGTCTTTTTCAACCTGGTTACCGGCCCCAGGTTGAGCCCCGCAACGATTTCAAATAAGGTGTTGTAGTTGTTGTACTTGACGCACGCCTGGGCGACGTAGACGAATCTCTTGAGGCTCGTCACGCGGTCCTTGAGCTTCTGCTGCATCACAACTTCCGTGGCAACCCCGTACGCAACGCGGTTAAACCAGTTGATGAGAGCCACAAGGTTGGGTGCGAGTGTCTCTTTTCCGGTTTTGTCGTTCCAGCATTGGCAGAACAGCTCGGACAGGCGGATTCGTCGGAATTGGGCATGCTCGATAAGGGTGAGCTGCTGCGCGATCATGTCAAGGTCTATATCTCCCAAGCTCGTGAGCAGAGGGGGTGGGCCTCCCGCGCTCCCACCCGAAGCAACGGATGGATCCGACGACGGCGACAATACCCGCGATATGGACATGGACCGTGACCGTGACCGCGGGCGCATTCGCGACAGTGTGCTGGACTCCGTATCAGATGTGGTGGGAGTTGAGGGGGAGGAGCTAGCAGACATAACGTTCGCCCCCGTACTCATTGGAATGATGGCTGCGCGTGGGTTTTGGGGCTCGGTTCGGGTCGGGGATTCGGGGATCCCGCTCGAATATATTCGCACGGGACTTGCCAGGTTCGGCGAACTCTGCGTTACTGCTTCATCCAAGCTGATGATTGCAGGTCCAGGTTGCGGTGCGTCGGTCACGGTGGATCGCGAGTGTAATCCCGCTGCAATCTTCTCCTCCAAGTTTTTGCGCATGGCGTCGACGAAAGGTGCCCGTCGCTGGTCCAGCTTCACATGTGTATCAAGAAATACCGATAGTAGCTTGTAGAGTTCGTCGTTGCGCTCGAAATCCTCGGGGAAGCTATCGATCCACTTTTTGAAGGTGTTGAGGACCCGGAGTTGCAGGAACGATGCCCAATCACCTCCAGTTGCATGGCCGACCGAGGGAGTGCGCCCTAGCAAGCTGCCAGTACTCGCCATCTTGTCCTTCTTCTTCCCTTCCTTCAACGGCGCGGCAGGAGAGCTCACTGCAGGCTGCTGGCCCGCAACGTCGATATAGCGAAAGATAAGCAGGCGGGCCACATCGACTGCCTCCGAGAAATATCGGTATGTCCGCAAAAAGTCCACCAGGTAATCGCTGTCGCTCGCTCCCTCCGATGCCAAGAGGCGAACGAGCACCGGCAACGTAGCCGTCGCCGTCACCGTCTTCCCGTCCACTATTTCGGTCGTTCGCTCGGGCTCGGGTATCGAAATATCGAACCCAGAGCTCAGATCACCCTCGGAGCCTGATCTCGTGCTCGTCTCCCGGACATCGAGCATGTCGAAGAGGTCCGGGTGAAGTATGCGTTGCAGCTTCTCCCACATAGAGTCCGAGACAAAAATCGGCCCAATCCTCCACTTCTCCTGCTTCTTGCCCGCTGTCCCGGCGCTGTTCGTCGACCGATTCGAGAGCGAGCTCTCCGATCGTGGTCGGCCGCGGTTGCGGAGCGACGCGCCTCTAGACAGCCCAATCCCACCACCTCCTCCATCCACTCCGCCCTCCCCAATCGGATGCCCCTCCAGCGATCCGGTCGAAGTCCACGAGGATGTTTTCGAAAGCGGCGTCGAGAGGGACGAGGTAGACAAGGACGTGGCGATAGAACGGAGCGCCAATGGCGATGAGTTCAACGTTAAGGCGGATTGGATATGGAGTGATTCGCGTCGGTGGGTGGCTAGAATCGACGAGCTAGCATCGGATTCGGCGGAAACCACAACGCTGTCCAAGGACGCGGCAGTGGCGAAATGGCTACCATCCACAGCTACGAAGGAAAGCTGGGCGCTTGCCATCACAAACTCGGCGTCGGTGTTCGTCGGCATCGGACAAATGGGCGATAGGGGAAAGCCGCCGATGTCAGGAGAGGTGTTGGAACTCGCAGTTTCGGATTGATTCAATCGCCCATCGCCCTTCGCCGCATCTTCCAGTTCTTCATTCCCGCTATCTGTGGTCGGTTGAAGTCTTTGATCGAAATTAAAGCTCCCCGGCTTGAAGAAGATGTTGTTGCGAAGTGGCGACGCCGATGCTTTGCTCGCGCCGGGGAGAAGCGCTGGCATGCCTCTCCCGCTCTCTCGCGTCCCGCTTGCGCCGGCTCCACCGGCAGCACCAGCTGGTCCGCCAATGACGCTGGAGCGACCAGAGGGCAGGTCCGCGACCGCGTCGGACGTCTCGAGGTCCTCGCCGCGCTCCTTGTCGCCCGAGGTGCTCGGGTATCCTCCGCTTCTTCTCCGCTGGTATGAAACGCGCACGGACAAAGCGGGTGGTGCCCCCGCAGAAGTCGGTATGTCTGATGCGGAGAATGAGATTTTTTTCCCTAGTGACGACTTTGGGGGGTGCACATCGGTGGCGGTTTGGAGATCGCTCTCTGAGGTATCGAGTCCTTCGCCGATCTTTGGGGTGTGGTTACGTTCGGTGACGGTGTCGAGGGATCCCGAGACATTTTCGTGCTCTGACATGTCTGCGAATTCGACGAGGGGTGACGTTGCAAAAAGATGGACCGGCGGTTGTGGGCCGGTGATTCAAATGATGCGGGTGCAGACGAGAGATCCTTCCTTCGATCAAAAACCACAAGATGGTGTGCAGGTCATTCCGTTCACCGAATGAAGTATCCCTCACGAAACCCCATCGCTGATCACGTCGCGACCGATCAGTCAGTGTGTATCCTGATCAGCTCTCAGGGTATGGCCCATCCCAGTGCCACTTCATTGGGAGGAGCCAAGAGCGCACACCTGCGCTGCGATGGTCGTCGAAGCTCTGAAGTCTCCGCGCTCCGCCACATCTTTTCAGTAAGTCAATTGCTTTCACCGCACAAACATTAGAGTTTGCTCCCTTATTTTCTGCGAAACTACGTGCACGTCGTGTAGAGAGGGGGCCCAAACCAGCACTTCTGTGTCGGGAACCCCGTGCAGGTCATTTGCTCAAATGTCGCAAAGTGGCAGATACCAATAACCGTTGCCTCAGTGTCCCCTCCCCCGGCCCCCACAAAGGAACGCGGAGACTCAGAAATTGCACAGAATCATTCTCCTCGGCGGGAGCAGCTCACGAGGAAGCATCGCCACATGCCGATATATCGAACTAATAAGGCTCGGCGGTGGAGGCCACCGTCAGTGCAAACCTCCCCGCATCTAAAGGACTTGTATCTCTCCCACCTCAAAAGCTGCCGTCGCACGCGCCTCCTCCACCGCCGCCTCCCCCTGCGCCGCACCGTCCCCGTCCGCAACCACCACCCCCTCCCCCGTCGCCTCCCTCCTGCCCGATAGCGGCGCCACTTGGTGGTTGAGCTTCTTCTCGAAGGACGCGATCGACGTCTTGCGCGGGGATGCCTCTCAGAAAGATGAGCACCCAGCGTGGGTAATCTGTCCTGAAGAGATAAGAGGAACTTGGGGGCAGAATCTCCAATTCATGGAGATCCTGCGAGTCTGTCAACGCGGGGACATGCTTGAACTGTGTCCGAAGCGTGCGGATTCCTGCTCTGCTTCTCTGCGACGGCGGCGCCTGCCCTGAGCGATGGCGAAGGGGGAGGGTGGGCTCGTTGTAAGTGGGTCTAGGCCGACTCTAAACCTGTGCTGTCTGATCCGTTCGCCATAGGCTTCTCGAAGTCGACGACGCTGCCTGATCATATCCCTGTCCTCGTCTCATCTGTGGCGAGAGTCAGGATCTTCGGGCGGTTCAGGAGCAAATCGCGGGGGCGGCACTTTTGGTTTGCCGTTACTGCTGGATGCTTTATCGTCCGAGCTCCTCCGTCCGGGGGTATTTCCACTATCAGACTGCGGTTTGTGTGATACCGCATGTGAATCGGCATGTGCGTTGTCTCCGCCAGTGGGGTAACGTCTATATGAAGTCGCGGTTGATGGTGCGGGGCGGTCCGCGTAGAGGTCACGATCGCTGTTGCGGTACCCGTACCTGGACTGGTACCGGTCACGATCCCAGTACCGGTCCTGGTCCTGGTTCTGATCGCGTCCCGGTCGCGTTCGCGTTGTCGCTCTCGTTCCCTTTCGCGTTCGCGTTCGCGCTCGCGCTCGCGTTCTTGCTGTCGTTGCCGTTCGCGTTCGCGTTCGAGACTTTCGCAGGGGCGCTACCGTTCCAGTTCCCGTTCCCGTGCCTGTACCTGTTCGTCTTTCGTGTTCGCGTTTGCGTTTGCGTTCCTGTTCCCGGTCCTCCGGTTCCCATTCGCGTTCCCGCTCGCGCTTGCGTTTGCGCTCCCGTTCCCGATCGTGTTCGCGTTCCCGATCGCGTTCGCGGTCCCGCTCGCGTTCCCGTTCCCGCTCGCGTCCTCAGTCTCGCTCCCGTTCTCGTTCTCCCTCCCGTTCGCGTCCTCGGTCTCGGTCGTACTCCCGGTCCGGGTCCGGATCCGTTTCACGCCTGCCGTCCCAGCGATGGTCCAGGTTGCAGCCGGCTTTGTCGCGGCGGTCATATCCCCTGCCGCGGTCGCGAAACCGAGCTTGCTCGTCGCGACCATGGTTGCCGCGGGTCTGGTCGCATCCCTGGGGGTTCAACGACTGCGACGAAAGGGAAGTTCCGAGCTGCTTATTGAACACGATGTTCAAATTGCGGGCCCAGGTTACTGCATCTGCTTCACCTCGGTACCCTGCAGCAAATTTAGTGAATCCCTTGAAGGTCCAGATGCTTCGAGGTGTGGTGAGGAAGTAGTTGTTCAGCCGATCGTTTTGAAAGGTCGAAAGTTTCATCGTTGGTTATCCGTCCTTGTGTTCGTCCTTGTCCTAAGCTTCGCAACGCAGATATCTGCCCTGAATGTTAATGTTTTGTGAAAGAAGAAGGAAGGAATGACCTGCCGTGACAAGAACGACTGTACCCCCCGCACGAATGGTAAACAATAGATGGTGATGGATGAGGTGGTGAATTCGGTGAAGGAGGAGAGGCGATGGGTCGATGGGATAGGGTCGTATCCAATAACGTGAAGACGCCGTTGGAGCAGGGGGTCAAAACGACGTGCAGAAGCCAAAACAAGCAGACTCCAAGAAGACAAACATCAAATCCGACGGAAAGGACGGAGTTGCGGTCGGGTCTCGCATGATCAATGCCATGAAAGCAGAAAGGTTCCGTCGGAGCCATGGTTATGGACATCTGCTGCAGACGTGAACTAAACGCCGCGCAGCATTTACATCCCTTTCTCGCGAACCTCCTTCTTCCTCATCTTCTGGAACTAGAATGTGGGTCCCCGCGAAAAGCGCGTAGATTTGGGAGAGGGGAGTGCTTGCACGATCGATAAAGAGTTCGACGGTTATACCTCCGGGCTGTCGATCAATCGGAAGAAGTACGCGAAAATACAAGCCGCACGAAAGACAGACGAGACGAGAACACCAAGAAGTTTCGCCTGGAGATACCAAACCAAAACATGCAAAACATCGAGGTCCCCGGGAGAAGGCTATGTATCCCGCTTTGCGTCGTCCTCCGGCCTGTCGATGACTGGAAAGAAGTACGCGAAAACAGCAGCTGCATCGAGAGCCGACGAGAACGAGAACACCTGGAAGACTCGCCTTGAGATACGGAACACAAACATGCAAATGATCGAAGTCCCCGGAGGAAGTCTAAATATCCTGCTTTGCGTCGTCATCGAGTTGTCGAAATGGGTCGCCTGGCGCAGTTTCATGCCGAGGGATAAAAAACACCCGAGGATGACATGTTGCCAGCGAGCCATCCTCAACTCATGACAGGCCACCCGCACCATTGAGTTTGTGGCCCTACAATCGGATTCGCAGCTACTTCCTTCATATCGCTGACGTGCCGTATTCTGTCCTCCGTAGTATCAATATTAATCTCTGTCACCCACTCCTCTCCCTCCTCCCCTTTCCCGATACTTTGCGCGTCCATGCAACCGAGCTTCTCCTCCATCTCGCAAGAGCATCGAAGTTAGAGGCGCCACACGGGATGGGCGCCTCCAATTTCTACCGAGAACCGTAACGGGGGCAACTGCTACGGAACTCGGCGAAATAACGAGAACACGGGGTGCGCAATCGCCCCGCTCTTTTGAAAAAGTAAGATTCGAGGCTCGAATGCAAAATGCTGAAAAAAGCGTATAGTAATTTCTGTGCAAGTCTTTTGGCGTTGTCGGTCTGCCTCGTGTCGTTATTGATACTCCTCGCACACTTCGCGACCTCCTCCCAACCTCCTATTACATGCATCACGCGTCATCATAACCGAGTCATCCGTCGATCTCTTATATGCAATCAGCCCCCTATTCATCATGAAAGATACGTCCTCTCAATTTGGAACGCCTTCCCAATAACACAGTGAGAAACGGACAGAAAATGGTCACAAACCTAGTAATATTGGGATGGTGCCCATATTGGACGCGAGTCCGTGCGTTCGGTCCGGCCTGTCAGCAACGATCATGTCGATCCTTCTCAGTTCCTTAGGTCGCGTTCGGCAGGAGAAAGGAGAAGAGTTTCCATCGGCATATTGGCTGTTCTGCGACAGTCGGGAGGCCGCTCGGACCACAGGGATTCTAACAAATTGTCGCCAAGCACTTCCCCTCCTCGCGCAACTTAAATCTTCAATCATTCTTTGGATTGCAATTGTAGGTTCCCGCGAAATGCGTAGATATTTGGGCGGTAGTACTTGCATTTTCGATATAAAGAGTTCGACGGAGATACCTTCAGGATTGTCGTCCACTCGGGAGAAATCAGCAAATCAGTCGCAGCATCAAGACAGACGAGAACGATAGAATCAAGAAGTTCGCCTCGAGGACACCAAGAAAAACTTGTAGAAGCACTAGTTGAAAGGGAGTTCAAATATCCCGCTTTGCGTCGCATTGAGCCGTCGAAATAGGTCGCCAGGCGCAGGTTCATGCCGAGTTGTAAAGGAACACCTTCGGATGACCTGTTTCCAGCTATTAATCCGCAACTAATGGCAGGCAACCCGCACTATTGAGTTTGCGGCCCTACGGTCGGATTCTAGCTACTTCCCTCGAACCGCGCAAGTGCCCCATTCTTTCTCCCATGGAATCTATGCTAATCTCTGTCGCTCCCTATTACCATTCTCCCTTTATCCAATGCTTCGCACGTCTGTGCAACCGAGCTGCTCCTGTATCTCGCAAATGGATCGTACATGGTGGCGCCACACGAGGTGGGCACCTCCGATTCTTACAGACAATCGGGGCTCGGCTAGACGACATACTGAGAACACGGAGTGCCGAATCACCCCGCTCCATTGAAATAGTAAAATTTGACGCTCGTTAGGAGAGCGCTGAAAAAGCGTCTGGCGCTTTCTGTCGACATCCTTTAGTGGGGGCGGCCCTCTTACCTTTATTGATTCTCCTCGCACACTTCTTGCCCTCCTCTCAATCTCCTGATACATGCCTCATGCGTCATTATATCCGCCAACCCCTTATACGAAATCAAACCCTCTGTTCATCAAAAAAAGGTACGTGGTCTCAATTTGCCCCCCCCCCCCCCCCCCCCCCCCCCCCCCCCCC
>KZ994430.1:0-11844 GCA_003614705.1 Blyttiomyces helicus | reverse complement strand
GGGGGGGGGGGGGGGGGGGGGGGGGGGGGGGGGGGGGGGGGGGGGGGGGGATTTAAGTAAGCGGATTGCGAAATACGGAGACAATCGAAATAAAAGACACCGGCCGCGGAACCCATCCGTACGTGGGTTCCTGGAAGTCGGTTCCATGCACGTGTCGTCGAGGCCAAGCTTTACGCACCGAGCGCAGGGGTGTTCGAGGTTGCATTGCCTTGAAGCACGCCGACAGTTTGCTGGTATGGAGGCGGAGAATATCAGCACGGCGCCTCTCTATACCTCGCCCGTGACCCGAGCCGAGCCGAACCGACCCCTACTCCCCAGGCGTCACCTCGACATATTCCAGCCCAAACACGCCCAGCGGACTCACCGCAAGCACGAGCCCTCTTGCGAGCACCGAACGTCTGGAAGCCGCCCAGGATGGAGGGGCGTGGGCGACCGGCCCAAGGGTCGTAGGGGACAAGAGTCGGGACAGGAGTGGGAATAGCTTCCATGTTTTTTTCCTCTAAAAGGGAAAGGGGGAAGGGGAGAGACAAGGGGGGTTTAGCGAGGTGTTGTTGACGGGGCGGTTCCCGGGTGGCGAACGGCCCGCCGCGAGCGAGGCTCTGGCGGACAGACCACGCCCAAGGCCAGCGTGAGATACGCACCTGGCTATGACGTTTCCGAGCGACAAGGTCAACAACGTCAGGCCCGGGGGGACGGGCAAGGGGGAGGGCTTCGTCGGACTTGTCGCGTTGAGGACCAGAATCTGTGGGCGGGGCTGAAGAGGGCCGAGCTCTGATATACTCGTACCGTGGTAATAATGTGGTATGCCATGGTTTTGGATCTGCCCCCTTTCCCATCATCACCCGAGCAGACCTGCCCCGCTCAATGAAAAAACATGAAGACCCCATTGCCCGCAGAACCAGCTGGAACTGCCTGCCTGCCTGGCTGCTTGTCAACAACTGACCCGTTGCCAAGGACCTGACCTTTGCTTGTTCATCCTTCTCCCTCCTCAACTGGCCCGTGACGCGCTGCTGCTGCCGTTCTCACTTCTTGTGTGGTGGCCCTCTGGTCTCGTCTTGCACGAGCGACGATGCATCACCATCTTTTCATTGTGCGCCTGGGACACCCGCCGCCCTGATCGATCATGTCTCGGACCGCTGTCCGCCACATATTTCCCCAATGTCCTGAATGCGCACTTGGCCTGAGATCAGCAAACATCATATCCCGGCCTATGGCAAATAGTCAAAGGAGGAGCGAGTGACTGCAGACGACCGTCGGTAACATCTAGTTGCGACAATACGTCCTTGCTGAATTGCCTTCGGCCCTTCGGGTGCATAGCAATCCGCAGGCGGGGCGCAGGAAGGAACGAAAGCGATTGCTATACATAGCGTTCTTTGAGAGGGGTTCGATTGAGAGGGACCGTTGGCCTTTGAGAACGCTGACGGAGGCGAGAAGTGAAACAAGTTGAACACCGCGTCTGCGTCCGGCGCGGCGCAGCAGTGACTGCGCACAGAAAGACCCAGAAGCTGAAGCAGTCATGTGACTGCGCATTCCCGCAAATTAAGTCACGACGCGGCGCAGTCGGCGTGGCTTTTTTCTTCCCATCGCCACAACGCTCGCCTCAGCTCCCCTCCCCTCCGAGGTATAAATATCGGCCTACCTCCATCAAATGAACACCATCGACCAACTCTTTAGGATCATATTCTAGAGTCGTTCGTATTCTTCTTTGTTGCCAAACAAAGTTGCACATATCAACGTGGTTGATGAGACGTAGAGCCCTCGCCCCAGCGGGAAGTGCGGGTTTCTGTCTGCCGAAAGGCGGATGGTAGCCTGGTTGAAGACTGCTCCCCCTGGTTTTCCACCGGGCGGGAAGGGTGTTCGGCTCCGTCTGACACGTCGTCCCCTATCACTACCTTCCCCATCAGCTTCCCGATTCTGTTCTGATGTGACGAAGAAACGTCTCCGCTTCCGGAACCAATCGAAATTTCGTTAATATCTCTCATTGAATTCCCTTCCTTGTTTGGCCATGTCCGATGGGAATCCTTCGTAAATCCCCTATCAGCCTCTGAATAGCCATTGCGTTCGGGTCGATAGGCAGCCGTGCTGAGAGACCGTTCAACATAGACAGCATAGCGAGCTCTCGACCCCGATTGAAACTACAGGTAACATGTCACAGGCTGATAGACACGCGCTCATCCAAGACGTTGTTAACGCGGTGATCCACAAAGGATTCCCATCGGACGGACATGGCCAAAGCTCTTAAAGTTGGCATTCCTGGACAGACGTGCCGTGCGTGCCTCGGATTGTTATTGTGACTTCTTGTTCTTTGTTACATGTGACCTTCACCCTGAAGTAGGCTTATCCAATTGACCTCCTGTCTCCAGTCACTGAAGGATTTATGGGGTATTTTAGTCTTGCATACACCATCTACGTTTGATGACGGTCGTCATAGTGTGTAAGAGCCTTCAGGGGGAAAAATCATCAGGGGAATTATGCAGCCATTGGCGAGTTGCTCAGCCCTTTCCCCTTCACTCCGACGGCGAACTGCAACATGCGTCGTCAAGTCAGAAGAGTAGCGTCGGACTCTGAGTAGGCGCCCAAAGACAAACCCTTCTTCTCATTCCATGAAGTCTCCACTAAACGGCCCAGATCGTCCGAATTTGCTCCCTTGCGATCGACCGGCTGGAACCTCCTCACACCTTACTTGGGGGCTTCCGGGGACGATAATTGCTCCAAACGAATCAGAAATGGTTGGATGGGAGGACGCAATATGACAAGTGGACCGGAGCTTCATCAAAAATGAAGCTGGGCGCTCGTGACGTTTGATCGGGGTGTCGAACCGGAACGAGGGAGACTCCATCGGCAGGGGTGCGGGCCTCGGGCGGCACGAAAACGGATAAGTTGCAGCTCGGAGGAGAAGGGGGAGGGGGAGGGAGCAGTCTCCGAACTTGCTCAGGCAGGTCAAGCACATCTTTCCGATGCGGGCAGCCCTTGTTCCGACGGAAGTCTCGGAGTCTTGGAGTTCTTGGCTCTTTTATTCACGGGAGTCTGTGGCGGAATCGACTCTCCAAGGATTCGCAGCTGGGCATGGCCGGTCAGTTTGCTGATCTTTCAGTTGCCGTGGCCATTGCTGGCTGGCTGGGCAGTGTGCCGTGTCCGAAAGCCGAACGCGCCGCCCTTGCGAGCTGCGCACATTTCATCAAACTCTCAACCTTCAATTGAATCTTCTTCGCGAAGAAAGTCCTCGAGATCGCTGCTCCCCCCCTGCCGCTCAAACAGAACTCTTCGTGTCGGAGACCTCTCTCGACTCCTGCCCCGCGCCTTGTCGCCTCCACCTAACCTCGACTCCGCCTGTCACTGCCAAACCCCCACAAATGTCAAGGTTCGCCGCTTTGGGTGCCGGCGGTGCCGCGTCCGAATCCATGCCTGTCGAGGAGGTCGACGCCGACGAGAAGGACTTCGAGGTGCGTGGTTCTGCCGTGCGGAGGAGACACTTGTAGAAGGACCGGCGTTTGCAAATCTGGAAACGGGGGCCGGACCACGACCGACGCGAAGAAGGCTGGTTTGACCGCATGATCTCCAATTCCCCCGCCCCAATCCGCTCCCACCGGACCCCGCCTCCTCACCCGCACAGACGTTCCAACTGAAGCCGCTCCAAGTCGAGACAAAACTCAAAGTCTCGGGCCCGCTCAAAGACGCCCCATCGTACGCGTCGCTCCTCGCCGTCTCGCAAAAATACGGTTATGCCGTCTACGCAACCACCAAAGGTGAGAAGCTCGCAGGAGGGTATTGCGAATTCCTCTCGCCCGCCGTCTCTTAGACCTTCCTTTGGTGCGCAAAAAAAAGGATTCGCCTTCGCCTATACCAAGGATATCCGCGACGTGATCCGAAAGGCGGACCCGCGGGCGATCGTCCCTTTTTCCAAGCAGGTCGACGTAGCTGTCTCTGATGGCGCGGTTCATCACGTTAAGCTGTCGGCTGACGAGCTTACGGTTATTGTTGGCGTGAAGGGTGCTGTTTTGTTGTTTGATGTGAAGCATCTCGCGGCTGGTGTAAGCTTTTGTTTATATAGCTTTTTTGTTGATGGGAGGGAGAGTGGCGATCCAAAGGTCCTTTCGCTTTCGAAGACTTTGCTTCTTTCAACTAACGACTTTCACCATGCTGTCTAGACTGCGGTCGACCCCTTCAGCCGAATAAACATGAACGCCTCCGTCGTCGATATCCGTCCCAACCCCGAAACCTTCCCCGATCGCTGCGCCGTTCTCGATGATTCTGGGAACTTGACGATCGTCCCATTCGGCGGCGAAGTCGTGGCTGTGCCGATTCCCGGCCTGACCTCGAGTGCGTACCCCCCCTCTCAAAGTCCCCTCGCTTCGTTTTTCAACTTCTCACTTTTCATCTCGCACGAATAGTGTGTTGGAGCAAGAAGGGCAAGCAGCTTGCCGTCGGCGACAGGAACGGAACGATCTTTCAAGTAACCCCCGCGGGCCAGGTCAAAAATAAGATTCCCCGGCCTGGATCCGTCTCGGATGGCATGATAGGTAAGCGGTCTTGTCGCCGTCCTGAACGATGAGTTTGCTCAAGCTCTAAGTGTCTGATGGTTATCTTGCCTCTAGTTCGACACATCCTGTGGCTCGAGAAACCCTTCGTTATTATCTACGAGGATCCCGCATCGGAAGAACGCAAAGTGGCTGTTGTGCTCCAGGAGGGAACTCAGGTGAGGAGCGTTTTTTTATTCTCGTCATGCGATGCATCGTGTTGCTTCCACAGACTGACAGTTATCCGGCTCTAAAGAAAAAAACGATCGTCCACGGATTGATTGATCCTATCTTCTTGTCTCCCGGTCGAGGCCCGGGTGCTTATACTGAATGCATTAGGGGATGGTGGGATGATCGTGCCATGGAGTTTGTTATCATTTTGAAAGGGTTTCGATGCTTTTGAATTGCTCACCTTAATTTTTCCACCGCATACAGGGGAGACGAAGCGAAGTACGCCATTATCTTTGCCGACCAACGCTCCGTCGACCTGGGCTTCGCCGGCTGTGACTCGCAAGGCACCTGGGCGAACTGGAATCTCTCCGACAGCGTAACGATGCCCCTTGACCCGAACGAGGTGGACACGTGGGCCGTGGGTCTCGCAATCGATTCCACCTCGACCGACACGCTCCCGGGCATGACCCCCGACGAGCCTGCTATCCCCCCGGTCCCCGTCGTCCTGATCTTGGCTAGCGAAGGGTGGCTCTTGGCGTACGATTGCGTAAATTACGCGGCCGCGAGAAGGAATCAGCGCTGTGAGATGGTCGTTGTGGCGGAGAGCGTGCCGCCGCCCACGGGTCCCGGAAAGCCGCAGACTCCCGCTGCCCCTGCTGCGGTGTCGCAGCCTGCGTCTGCCGCAGCATCGTCGAGCCCCGCTGTATCGGCCCCAGCCTCCTCCGAACCCTGGACCGCCTTCGCACATTCTTCGAACCTCACTCCGTTTTCCGGCTCGTCGCAGTCGTCCAGCAGCATTTTCGGGTCCGCTTCCACAACGCAGCCGACCGGGAGCTTGTTAAATTCTGCCCCACCGCAGTCGGCCACCAGCATTTTCGGGTCCCCTCTCGCAACCCAGCCGAACGGCAGCTTGTTCAATTCTACCACTACCCTGCCGACGGGCGGCATCGTCGGGTCAATGCCTGGAAATATCCTCGGTTCCGCAGGCGCCCCGAAGCTCTCCACGGGTATCTTTGATAAGCCGGTGACCGCACCTGTCGCAAAGCCCGGTGTTTTCGCTACCGCGCCTAAACCCACCGGAGGACTCTTTGCCCCGAAAGCCGACGCACCCGCCCGCAATGTGTTCGGCGCAAGCGCGACATCGACCCCGCCGAGCTCCTCGTCCACGTCTACCGCGTCCGCGCAGCCCGTCTTCGGCACCCCCACTACGTACGGCGCAGCTCAACCCTCCTCAATCGCATTCGGAACAAAAGACACCGGCGCGAAGGCACCTGCGGTTCCCGGTTTTGCTCGTAAAAAGAGTGACCCGGTAAGTGGGAATGCGCACATTTTGAGACGAGTGGGGGAAGCGGAGAAGCGGTGAAGACTGGTCGAGAGAATGAGGCCTGTGTTGCCTGCACAGCCCTTAACACCGAGCCCTGAATGTTCCCCCCCTAGGCGCCCGTCCCTTTCGCGAAACCCGCAGCTGCCGTGCCGAAACAAATACCCCAGGCGCCGAAAATTGCCGAAGCTCCGAAACCTTCGCAGCAGGACACCCAGAAGGTGAGGCTATCATGCAGCGACCGCTATTTCATCGTGCATCACCGAGACTAACCCATTGACCGTCAATCTCAGGTTCTTGAGCAGAAGTTCGACGATCTCTACATAAACGCGGAAAAGAACATGCAATTGGTAGGCGTCCGCTCGTTCGATAGGATACTCTTTTGCCCACATGGTCACTAATTGCTCCCGGCGACGCCCATCGTTTTCCCCGACACAGCTATTTTCCCATACACGGAGCATCCATCTTCCCGGATCAGAGGCGCAGATTGCGCTCACGGTCGAGCTCGAGGAAAAAATGAAGGCGCTCGATCTCGCAGGGAGCGACATCATCGCGCAGCTCAAGGCCGTTGGGGAGAAGAGGGACACGCTCAAGGCTCGCATGCTTGCTGGTGAGTGACTTTTGCCGATTGATTTACAGCAGTCTTGAATCCGTTCATAAGGTGAATTGACCTTATTGCGTTTGCGGTGATGCTTAGCCGAGTTGAAGGCTCAGGAATCGGAGGCGCGGCTCACGGCACTTGCGGATCCGCAGAAGGAAATTCCGCATCATGAGCTTGGGCCGGAGATGCAGGAGATGAGGGAAGGATTGGCGGCGAGGAGAAAAGTAAGCTCGAGGTCTGAAGGCAAGGGGTGTCTCACGGTGTACGATTTTGCAGCGATGCTTGTTGCGGTAGCTTACCTCAGATATTTCTCCCGGATAGCTTATCGAGAATCAGCTTGACGCCGTCACAAAGGCGTTTGAGGAGGCGCGAATCGATCCGCAGGGCAAGCGCAAACCGACACGGTAAGTTCGTAGGACGCGGGGATCTTTCTAAACATCAGTATATAGGTCAGAATTCTTAGGTTTCTCTTCCGCAAGCAGCGTCGCCCCCAACTACGATGCCATGTGTCGCTCCACTCTGCAAATCACCCAGACCATATTGGCGACGGGCAACGTCCTCGGCAAGCTGGAAAAGCAGCTCGGCGCGCTTATCCCCGCGGATGAGAAGGGGCCGAAGCCCACCGTTACCCGCTCAGCATATGGTATCTTTGGCGACGATGAATGGGCCGAGGAAGCGCTCGGGCGGCCTACGGGCAACCCGGACCAGGTTGTCGAGGCGCAGCTCGAGCTCCGCTCTAAGGTCAAGACCGCGCTCGGGAGCCCGTCGAGGGCTGTCCCCGTGAACCGATCGATGCGTACGCCGACGGTCCCCGCCGCACTCCTCCGCCGGACCCCGCTCGCCAAGAAAGGTGCGGCTTCCGCGATCCCTGTGACGCCTAAGTCCGTCCTCAGCGACATCACACCGCCGGCAAGCGCCCCCGTCGACGCCCCCCTCCCGGTGAAGAAAAAACCGGTCATCGCGCCTTCTTCGCCCACCGTACCGGCCCCCGCACCGCCGAGCTTCACAACCTTCTTCAACAAACCATCGGGAATACCCTCGGCCGTCGACACCGCTGCGGGCTTCTCCCTCCCCTCCAAGCCTCTGTTCACATCCGCGTTCGGGTCCCCGGCGTTCGGGTCCTCCCCGGCCCCCACTCCACCGGGCGGCAGCCTCTTCAAAGGCTTTTCGTCTTCTACCGCTCCGTCCCCTGTCCCGGCTTTCGCGTCCCCGGCTACCTCCCGCGCTTCCACTCCCGGATTCGGAGAGTCGGGTGCTGATAAAGAGAAGGGCGGATCGAGCGCTGTCCCCGCGCCGAAGTGGACCTGCGACACGTGCATGGTTCCGAACGTCGCCGCAGCGGGCAAATGCGTCGCGTGCGAATCGCCGCGCCCTGGTGCTGTCCCCGCGACGAAGTGGACCTGCGCCATATGCATGGTTCCGAACCTCGCCGCAGCAGGCAAATGTGTCGCGTGCGAATCGCCGCGCTCTGGTGCTGTCGGCGCGGCTGTTACGAAACCCGCTGCCGTCGGTGGGTTCGGTCCTGGGGGAGGATTTTCGTTTGGCGCCCAGCCGAAGGAGGACGGGACGAAGCCGGCTGCTGTTGGAGGGTTTGGTGCCGGGGGCGGGTTTTCGTTTAGCGGGACGCCAAAGGAGGACGGGAAGAAGCCGGCTGCCGTTGGAGGATTTGCGCTAGGCGCGAAGCTCGGGGCCCCCAAGGAGGACGAGAAGAAGCCGACTCCTGTTGTTGGTTTTGGCACTGGGGGTGGGTTTAAGTTTGGCGGCACTCTTGCGCCGAAGCCTGCCGCCACCGGATCTGGAGGTGGTATCGCGTTCGGGGAGCCCGCGAAGAAAGACGCGTCCGAGGACGAGTTGGAGGAGTCGGATGAGGGATCTTTCGGCGAGGTGGACAGCGGCCATGAGTTGGATAGCGGATCGGGCGGTGAGGAGGATGATGAGGATGAAGATGCGGACGAGGGGACGTCATCGATTGCCGCGAGGCCCGAGTCTCCTGAGCTTCCCGTCCAATCGAAGAGGTTGAAGCCTTTCGGTGGGTCTGGTGGAGGCAGTCCCTCGTCTCCCATACCTCCAACAGCTTCTCCTGGTTTCGGGTCCGGAGGAGGGTTTTCGCTCGGTGGTGGGGCCGCGAAGCCTGCCCCTGTTTTCGGCGCCGCGGGAGGATTCTCGTTTGCCGGGAATACTGCGAAGGTTGAGGAGAGGGCCGGGTCTCCGACGCCTGCCGCGCCTTCGAAGGTCTCATTCGGCGGGCCTTCGACGGTCTCATTCGGCGGATTCTCCCCGGCTGCACAATCCGCGTCGGCCGGCTCCGTCAAATCCGACTGCAGTCCAAACCCCGCGGCGACCGGTTTTTCGTTCGGCAGTGCATCGTCGCCCTTGCCCGACGCCGAAGCAGAGCGTGAGTCCGCCCCGGGGTCTCCAACGAAAAGCGAGGACTCACCGGAGTCTCCCGTTCGGAAGAAGGCTGCCTCGGCGGAACCCGAGCCGGCCCCATCCCCTCCTCGGACTGCATTCGGTTTCGGCAGCGGCCTCAAGACTCCTCCCGTCGCGAAGAGTCCTCTTCCGTCGAAGCTACCGCAGCCCAGCGCCTCGCGAACCTCGACCCCGTCCCCCACCAAGTCCGCGTCCGGACGCGCCCCGTCCCGGTCGCCCTCCCCAGCGAAGGGCGTATCCGAACGCGCGCCCTCCCCGGCGTCTTCCCCGAGGGGCCAAGCCGTATCCGAACGCGCGCCCTCCCCGGCGCCTTCCCCGAAGGGCAAAGCCACCGCCGTTGAGGAACCGGAAGACGGCGACGACGCGGAGGACGAGGAGCGCCCCGCGGAAGGCGCGAGCGATACCTGTCCCAGGATGCCGGAGACTCCGCCGGCCGATGTGCCCTCCCCGACGCCGCCGCCGCGCCAAAAGACCCCCGAGCCTCCGGCTCCTGGCCCGTCGAACCCTGCCCCTCAACCCCCCGCCGCTGCGGCTCAACCCAGCGCTCAACCCGCCTCCTCTGGTGCCGATAGCGACGACGATATGGGGATGGGAGGTGGTGGGGGAGAGAAGTCGGTTTTCGGACTCGGGAGGAAAGCTACGCCCGGTGCTGTTAATCCCATGTTTGGCGGCTTCGCGTCAACCCCGGCTGCGAGTTGTAAGTTCGTTTCCTTCTCGCTGGCCTTATTGAGATCGATGTTCCTATCGCGCTCACTCCCGACTAACAGGGCTGTTCAATCTTCCGTCGTCCAGCATCTTCCGGCTCCGCCTTTGGCACGTCTTCGGCTGGGAGTTCGTCCCCCTTCGGAGGTGCTACAGCGAAAGCTGCGTCGCCTTTCGGCGGTACCACGGCGTCGCCATTTGGTGGTCCCACAGCCAATACTCGGTCTCCGTTCGGTGGGCTCTCGACCCCAGTAACCTCCTCGTCCCCCTTCGCCTCCGCCGTCGCCCCCCCGCAGCCCGCTTTTGGCGCACCCGGCGCTTTCGGCGGCGGTAGCGCCTTCGGTCAGACCTCGGCGGCCCCGGCGTTCGGTCAAACGTCTGCTCCGTCGGCTTTCGGCCAACCGGCGTCCGGCTCGGCATTCGGTCAACCTGCGTCCGGCTCGGCGTTCGGCCAGGTAGCGTCCGCCCCAGCGGCCGGGTCGGTGTTCGGCCAGGGAGCGTCCGCCCCAGCCTCCGTATCGGCGTTCGGCCAGGGAGCGTCCGCCCCAGCTTCCGTATCGGCGTTCGGCCAGGGAGCGTCCGCCCCAGCGTTCGGCCAGCAAGCCTCCACTTCAATGTTCGGCCAGGCAGCGCCCGCCCCGGCGTATGGCCAGACTTCGTCTGCACCCGCATTCGGCCAGACCGCCGCCCCTTCCGCATTCAATCAGCCCACCACAGCTTTTGGTCAGACCGGCTTCGGCGGCGGTGGGTTCGGCGCCCCGGCGGCATCGGCGGCTCCTGCGTTTGGTCAGCCATCCAGCCTCGGCGGTGCCTTTGGGACTGCAGCCCCCACGTTCGGATCCACATCGTTTGGATCAGGCGCCTTTGGCTCTGTTGCGCCGACGTTTGGACAGTCGGTCTTTGGCGCTTCCAGGTAACTTGCTCACTGCTTTATTCTTGAGGGAGCTACTTTACCACTTTTTCCGCCTCGGTTTCGCTCATCTTCGCTTCTATCCCTAATTTACCCCAGCCTCGGAGCCATTGCACCCGTTGCCGCCTCGATCGCTTCCGTGAACAGCGGCGGGTACGTTGCGTGGAAGAGCTGAAACGACATTTTCCATATATAGATGTGCAGGTAACTGATCCGCCCCTTCCCCACAGCTTCGCATCCTTCTCAGGCCAACAGAGCGGCTTCGCTAGCCTCAGCGCCAACCAGCCCTCAATCTTCGACCAATCTCCGAACACCTTTGGCGCGCAGCAACAGCAACCGGGCGGGTTCGGCGCCTTTGGCCAACAGCAGCAGCAGCAGCAACAGCAGCAGTCGCCGTTCGGCCAGTTTGCGAACGCCAACAGTGGCGGGTCCGTGTTTGGGGGCAACTCCGGCGGGTCGCTCTTTGGGGGTGGCGGTGGTGGAGGGTCACCGTTTGGAGGTGGTGGGTCGTCGTCGTCGTCCTCGTCGTCGTTCAAGCCCTCGGGGGCGTCGTTCACCGCCCACAGGGGGTGAGCGGGTGGGGGTCCGAGTGTGAAATATATTTGCTTTACTTGCTGGAACTGAATTCAGGCCGGAACTGAGGGTTTCTGATGCAGGCCGTTGCATCGGTCGAGCGTCCAAACAGCGCTCTAAATCATCAACAGACGGCGTGCCGTTTCCGTGTTCGCAAATCGTCCCAATCCCACTACCTGTGAAGTCGGCCGAATGACAAAAACCGACGTTCCAAAAACGGCGCCAACCAGCATCTGATTTGAATGGAGCGTAATTATTGCCAAGAATGAATTGAATTACATGGCGAAAAAAACGCGGGATTTGAAAAGCTCCAAATGCGAGTGCTGCCGGCCACCTTTTTTAAAGGCCCGCTCCGCCCAACCAGAAGCATAAACCTTGAACCTTTTCGATCGATCCACCAATGGCCAGCAAAAAAACAGCACAGGCGACGCCAGCGAAACCGGCTGCGGCGAAATCGGTCGAAGCGAAACCACCCGCACCTTCCCCTCCGCCCGCCTACCGCCGACTCCTCGTGGCGTCAGCCGTTGTTCTCCTCGTCGCCTTTTTCGCAAACTCGTTGTTCTTCTCCGCGGAGCCGCTGACCTCGACCGCACCCAAATGTGAGCACTCTCCCCCCCCC
>KZ994429.1:0-11846 GCA_003614705.1 Blyttiomyces helicus | reverse complement strand
AAGGAGCATCTGTGTAGACCCCGAGAAGGAGGGTGAAGGAGCTGAACAATACACACAGCGTCTTTGTGCTGAAGTCAACCGTCACAGCGTTCAGCATTACGTTAACTGTTAGCACATCCGCTTGTGCTGGTAGCAGGGGGTGATTGAGCTTCGGCGAGGGAGGGTGCGGGCTGCACGACGGGGATCGGAGGTAACGGGTCCTGTGGCTACCTTCGGGGGTGGGGGTGTGGGTGCTGTTTGGGTGCGCATCGGTTGGCGATTGCAGGGATGCGTGCGGCGGGTGTGGTTGGTTGCTGTTCATTTCGCCGTTGTTCATGGGTGTTCTGGATGTCCTTCCGCTGGAGGTGGCAACAACCCTCCAGGGTGCTCATGGGGGTGGCTAGGGGGTTGGGTGACTGGTGCTGGGGCCGCTAACGAGAGCCTGCTTTTCACTGGTTGCTTGGTGGGTACGCTGGGAAGGGTGGCCTTCGGCGGGTTCATGGAGTCCCTGCGTCACGCCAGAGATGGGTGGGGGCCTGCGTATCACTGCTTGATGTATGGGTGGCAAGCTCGGCTTCGATGGCGGGTGGAGGGGGTTCGGATCCCCAAATGGTGGTGCGGTAGTGGAGTTCGTCCGGAGTGGAAGGTGGCGGTGGTGGAGGGAGAAGGAGGGGGGTTTGCAGGACGTTCGTCCGGAGATCGACGGGTGGTCAATCGGAGGACGATAAGGATTGCAACTTGCCAACCCCCTAGTCGACCGGAGTGTGCCCCCTGGAACGGAAGATGAACGGAACGGGGGTGCGGTGGGGATGGTTGATCGTGGTTTGGGCCAAGCGTCCGAGCTTGCGGAGAGGATGGTAAGGGTTCAGCTGCAATCCTTGTAAACCTCTAGCCGAAGTACGGTTCAGCTGCGATCTTGATCCCCTAGCCTCATCACGTTTGCCACTAGGATCATCCTCCGGAGGACATGCCCCTGGTCACATCGCGTCGAGCCTGGTAAGATCATCATGATTGAAATTTGCTTAATCCTGGAGCCTCTTTACAGTTGATCCGACTGTGGCCGTCTCAGGACCTCGCTTCATCCTATAGCTTCATCACCTACTGATTGCTGCTGCCCCTGCTTAAACCTGGAAGTTGAATCGCCTATTGAGCCGCCTATGGCCGTCTGGGTGACTTTGTGAATCCTGGTTGAACTGTAAACCGGCTACCCTGCTTGATCCTAAAAGTCTCCGTTGCAGTTGAGCCGCCTATGGCTGTCTCAGGCTGCCCTCATAAAGATTACGGTTGAACGGTTGTCTTGCTACTAGGTCGCTGTGCTTATTAGATTTATCATGGGGTCCTGCGCGAGGTCGCTTCGCTTATAACGTTCGGGGGCACGCTCGGGGCCCCTCAGTCCCTGCAAGTTGCCCCCTATCGGCCTACGCGAGCTCCGGCCAAACGCGTGCAAGGGACTTCGCTTAAACCCCTCCGCTCACACCCCCTCACTCTTCCACTGGGTCAATTCAATCACCTCTGGGTCTGAGGGGGGGGGGTCCAGGGGGTCTATCAAGCCAGAAATGGGCCATCAGGTCATTTAAGGCCATTTTTCTCTCCATAGATCCAATTAACAATAAATGGCCCAACGGACGATTCAAGGGGTCGGACCCCTTGATAAGCCTCAGGGCTCTGTGAATGACCTATACGGAGGGCATGTGATTGAAGGGGGTCCTGAGCCATGAATGGCCCAATCAACCTGTTGAATTGAAATGAATTGAACACCAATTGGAATAACGGATCACTGCAACTTGGATGACACTTGTGTTTGGGTCACCATTTGAAATAAGGTAAATGATATTGAACATCGGATTGATCATAGATAATTGGTTAAGTCCAAAGGGTGATTTAAGCGTTAATGAGGACTCCGTATGGAAGGTTGGTCACAGAGGGTGGTCGGTTGAAGGGCTGTCAAGTAGGACTTGGGTGAGTTGTTGTGTTTAATGATGATTAATAATTAATGCTGCACCGATTATTTTTGATTGGGTGTTCTTCTGGCGGGGTAGACCATTTCAGGGTCGTTGGGTAAGTGGTTATGTACTACAGGTTTATTGGGTGACCTGACTATAAATCCATGCCGAATTGTTGGTTGATCAAACGGTTAGTTTCAACATTACCGTGGACTTGGGTGGGGGTTCACCCCCGTTTGTTAGTGATCGACATTATTTAAATTCATGTTGCAAGTTTCCTCGTCGTACTGGATGCCCGCTCTATGGGAGCCAGCTGTGGCTGTCTCAGCTAACCAGATGGTATTAAACCATTGCGATACGACCATCACCTGCAAGGCTCAGCGAACCGTGGTCTGATCACAACCTGCAACAAGGAGCCAGCTGTAGCTTTCTCAACGTGTTCATTTCAGTCTAAGCAAGGGGCGCGGTAAACTTGTTGAGTCATGGACCCCTGCTGCATGGAACCATCTTACCAATTGCTGTTGCACCGGTTCCATTCAACTCACTGGGTCGTTTGTTCCTCACTTATTTAATTATCCACAGGGAGCCAGGTGTGGCCGTCTCGAGTCCCTTGATGCTTAGTGCTGTCCTCCAATTGCGCCGCCTGTGGCCGTCGCAGGTCTACTGATATTAAAATCACTACCCAAGGGAGCCAGCTGTGGCTGTCTCAGGTCATTCACAATTATCCCTGGACGGTTGACTACTCATTCATGATGCACAAGTCACTTTGCTTAATGACTCCCGTGGATTGATGTGGCTCTCTCAGGTGGTGTCCCTTGGTTGACCTGGGGTAGTAAGTTAAGGTTCAGCGTAGCATGGTGTTAGTGGAGCTCAAAGGAGGGGGGCTTGCATTTGTTTAGTCCGTACATCGATGGTGGTCAATGGGAGGACTCATAAGAGTGCAACTTGCCAGCCGCCCTGTCGAGCGGAACGTGCCACCCAAAGCTGAGCCGGAACGAACCTTGATACAGGGAGCCAGCTGTGGCTGTCTCGGGTTGATTAAGAAGTCGGTGAAGTTCGTAATGATTGACAAGACAGCCACAGCTGGCTCCTCTTGATGATGTCGCTTCACTTATTAGTATACGTTGCATTGAGCTGCCTTGTGGCCATCTGTCTTGAGTTGAAGGGTCGCTTCGCTTACTGATCATCATTGTATGGACCCGCCTGTTGCCGTCTTGTAATGAGGTCGTTTCCCTTACTAGATTTGTTGAAGGGAGCCAACTACTACCCCCTATCACTTGATCCTTTACAGCTACCAATCATTGCTGCACTGCTTCCATTGAATCATCTTGCATAAGGTTGTTTCCTTCCATTACGGTAGGCCACGCTATGTCATCCTCCCCATCCCCTAAAGGGGTCCCCTTGAGGGAGGACGACTGCGCTAACACCCTACCTTCATTGCACTTCACTTATTAGTCTCTTCACAGGGAGCCAGCTGTGGCTGTCTCAGGCCTTACTGAAACTCATTGTTGCTGAGACAGCCACAGCTGGCTCCTTGGTGGTTACCCTTATAAGCAATGGTGCCCCTTGTTGATTCATTAATTCCC
Source organism: Blyttiomyces helicus (assembly GCA_003614705.1). NCBI lineage: Eukaryota > Fungi > Chytridiomycota > Chytridiomycetes > Blyttiomyces > Blyttiomyces helicus. The sequence continues at coordinate 8,338 of KZ994429.1, read as the reverse complement.
GCTGCATGGAGCCAGCTTGTGGCTGTCTCAGGTTGACCTCTTATATATTTATGCTGCACCGTTCCTCACTAACTGATCATGTCGTTTGTTCCTCACTAACTGATCATGTCATTTGTTCCTCACTTACGATTGGTACTCAAGGGAGCTGCCTGTGGCTCTCAGATAGATGGTCGCTTCGCTTACTTAGAGAGGTGGATTGAGCCAGCTGTGGCTGTCTCGGGACCCTTATTAAGCTTAGTTGCTGCTTGAGACAGCCACAGCTGGCTCCCTTTGTGACAAACTATTTATAATTGTTGCTGCACTGGATGGTGGTGATGTAGCTGATGGAGCCGCCTGTGGCAGTCTCTTTAATCCTGGAAGTGATCACCACTGCGTTCAGCCACCTTGTGGGTGGCTCGGGTACCTGATGATCGGTGTTGCTGAGACAGCCACAGCTGGCTCCCCTGCTGCTGATCCTTGAAGTCGATTTGCAGTTTGTCCTGATGCTGATCTTGATCGGGGTGATCTCCTGCGGCTGGTGAATATGATGCGAGGTGATTCTGCTGCTGGTCGATATGAAGGTGATTCCTGATGTTCCTGCTGAATCCTGGAATGATCGCCGCTATTATCAGTCGCCTGTGGCCGTCTCAGGTTAATCCGAGTAGCCTCATCACAACTACCCCTACTTAATTCTCTAGCCTCATCACTATTCATCCCTGATTCTTGTTGATCTTGATCGGGGTGGTCCCTGCTGCTTGTTATAGATGATCACCATGTTGACCCCTGCTAATTCTGAATGATCACCACCGTTATGATCCGCCTGTGGCAGTCTCAGGATGCTTACTCATCGATGTTGAACTGGATGAACTCGCTGAGACAGCCACAGCTGTCTCCTTTGTTGTGAACTTCATAATCGGTGTTGCTTGAGACACCCACAGCTTGCTCCCTGCTGCAGATTCCCCTATTAATCCTGTTTGAATCCTGGAAGGTGAATCACAGTTGAGCCGCCTGTGGCCATCTCAGATAACTCGATTACTACCAATTGAATGGTTAAACTAATCCACTGCTTGAGACACCCACGAGCTGGCTCCCTGTTTTTAGGTCGCTTCGCTTATTAGTCTTCTCACTTGTGCCCCTGCTAATCCCAACGGGGGACAGAGTCACAGCCCTTGCTGCTACGAGCAGGAGGGGGGCCCCACTGTCGACAAAAGGCAGGAGTAGGCTCAAGGGCAACTGCAACAACTGTGGCAAGCCCGGCTACTGGGCGGCTGATAGCTGGCACCCAGGCGGCGGAAAACACGCCGGAAGAACAAAGATAGGTGTCCCTAACTTCTCGCGAGGACAAGGAGGATCTAGGGGCCGCAGAAAGGACAGGAGGGGGGGCAGGACACCCGCAGTAGCCAACGAGGACTACACCCTTGTCTGTGCCGAGGCAGAGAGCGATGAGACAGATTTCTTTCTCCCTGCGGGCCCGGTGCCAGTCAAAGACGCACACTGGGCGCTGGATTAAGGCGCCTTGAAGAACATGACTTACGATGCGTCCTTACTCGACAATATCAAACCCCTAAATCCCCCCTAACCACCACGAGATCACAATTGTTGAAATTTGGATACAGCTCGATAAGAGGAATTGAACACATTTAAGATCATCAAATTTGGTTGGGCGTAGCAGGAGGGGCAAGAGCTGTGGGTCCACCTGGTAGGATTTGGTTATCGATTTTGGAGTCGAAAATTGGTCAGATCGGATCAGATCAGAAGAAATTGGATTGGAAATCATTCCAGAGGCATTGTGCTTTGTATGTTCATAGTGGCGGACGTGCGACAGGGTTGGATTTCAGCGTCTTTGTCCCGAAGTCAACCGCCCCAGGTATTTTCGAAGGAGCATCCCAGTGTTTACACCTCGCAACAATGATCGGGGACGGCACAAAGCTGCCAGCTAGGAGATCAGCCTCTGCCACGATCTAAGCCCTGATGCCTGACGGAAGGCGCTACCCTGTGCGCGTCTTGGAAGTGCTGCTCGACCCCGGACTGAGAATTAACCTCCTCTCTGTCCGCTCCATCACGCTGTTTGCTGATGACTCCTGTAGAATTTCGGATAAGCAGGAGAAGCGCAGGGTAACTGCAACACTTCAAGGAGGCCTGTGCATCCTTGATGCCCATGTTGGAGGAGAGGACTCGGCTATGGCCACGGGAATAATCATGACGCCCATCATGGAGCTGTGGCATGGAAGATATGGCCACCTTAACATCGACGCACACAAGAAGCTGGCAGCGAAAGCAATGGCGGAGGGGCTTGATGCGGACAATCTCTGCGGCGAAACTTTGCTCTGCGAGCCATGTGTGATGGCAAAGCATCTCGAGACGGACCACCCCAAGGAGAGGACGACTGAGGGAGCAGGCGAAACCGAGCTACTCCGCCTCATCAACATCGACATTGCTGGGCGAATGGAAGTCCCATCCCACGGAGGACCAAAGTACTGATGACCACAGTCACAGGATCATAGTGACGTTCCCGGTGCTGAAGAGTCAAGTGCTGAAGGGGCTGAATGACTATATCTTCTAGGCGGAACGACAGACGGGACACAAGGCCTGCATCATTCGCGCCATCAACGCCGGCGAACTCCAATCAGTAGAGTCTGAGTCCAAATTGAAGATGCTAGGGATTGTGCTCACTGTCCCCCACAGGCCGTGCCTAATCGGGGTCGCAGGGCACAGTATCTGGACGCTCGTGGAGATGGCCTCAAAGAGAAGGACGTATTCAAGCTTGTCGAGCTTCCCTCAGGGCGTAGAGCTGTCAGGAGGAAGGTCGTTCACAGTATTAAACAAGGAAAGGAGGGAGAGATCCTCCGCCACAAGGCGCAGTTGGTAGCTGAGGGCTCTAACCAGTGCCAGCTCGAGAAAATTGACTCCACCGAGACATACGCGTTGGTAGCCAAGTTCGCACCAATCAGGACGCTCCTGGCGGTGGCGGCAAAGGAGGACTACGAGGTGCACCAGATGGAAGTAAAAACTGCGTATCTGAACGCGGATCTCTCGAGGAGGTGTACTTGGCACTCCCGCCCTACGTCCTTGAGGCACTTGGGCCCGCCGCCCAGGGGAAGGTCGCAAAGCTCAAGAAGATGCTCTACTGGCTGCGCCAAGGAGGGAGGGCCTGGGCGACGTGCCTTGGCACCTACCTCACTGAGGAGGTCGGCTCTCGCGTATGGCGCAAACCCGAGCGTCTATGTCGGATTGAAGAATGATCATCTTTATCATCGCCGACGGGGCGAAAATGGTGGAAGCAATTAAATTGGTGCTGTGCATGGAATACAAAATGAAAGACCTGGGCGAGATCAAGTACTTCATTGGCCTGAAGATTGAACGCGATCAGGCGACTCGTCACCTCACAATCAGCCAGGAACAGTACATCCAGAGCATTGCGGCACGCTTCAATCTGGCTGACGCAATCCCACTCTAACACCCATCGAGGTTGGCTTCGTCCTGACGGCAGCAGAGGACGGCTACAAGGCTGACCGCGCGACATCGGATAGGTACGCGTCAATGGTAGGCAGTGTCATGGACGCGACAATCAGCACAAGGCCTGATATCGCTTATGCTGTAGGGGTGGCTTCGCGTTTTACCGCGAACCCAACGGCCGCCCACATCGCGCTGGTTAGGCGAATCAATTGCTACTTGAAGGGAACTGCAGCTCCGAAGCTCCAGTATGGGCTAAGGGTGGCCAAATTGCGCGACGCTGTAGGCTTTGTCCCCAACGACTCCAAGGAGGGCCATATATCCGTCTACAGCGACTAGGACTTCGCTGGGTGCGTCGACACCAGGAGGTCCAATGGTGGATACAATATCATCCACCACGGATTCAAAAGCTGACTTCAACCAAGTTGGCTTTTCGATGCTGTAACGTCTGAGTGAGGTGGGGGTGTTTTCGAGCATGCTTGTTGCTTTTTGTATGCTTTTAAGGTCGTTTGGAAGTGTGTTCCGTCTGCGCGGGGCTCATAACCTGTTGCGAGATGTAAATGCTGGGATGGTTGACTTCAGCACAAAGAAGCTGTGTGTATTGTTCAGCTTCTTCACCCTCCTTCACAGATGCTCCTTCCAAAATACCTGGGACGGTGGACTTCAGCACAAAGACACTGAAGTCTAACCCTGTTCCGTGCCTGCCACTATGCACATATAAAGCACAACGCGTCCGGAGTAATTTCTGATCCGATTTCTTCTGATCTGATCCGATCTGACCAATTTCCGACTCCAAAATCGATAACCAAATCCTACCAGGTGGACCCACAGCTTTCCAAGGAATAACCTCTGTGACGCTCAGGCACGCGGGAAGGGTGCTGGGAAGAGGGGTTATTGCGAGGTGTAAACACTAGGATGGCTGACTCCAGGTCAAAGAAGCTGTGTGTATTGTTCAGCTTCTTCACCCTCCTTCAGAGATGCTCCTTCCAAAATACCTGGGACGGTGGACTTCAGCATAAAGACACTGAAGTTCAACCCTGTTCCGTGCCTGCCACTATGCACATACAAAGCACAACGTGTCCGGAGTAATTTCTGATCCGATTTCACCCGATCCGATCCGATCTAATCGTCTTCCAACTCCGAATTCCATCACCAAATCCGTCGCGCCTACCAGGCGGACCCACAGCTTTCCTCTTGCCCCTCCTGCTACGCCCAAACAAATTTGATGATCTAAAGTGTGTTCGATTCCTCTCATCGAGCTGCATCCAAATTTGAACACTTCCCCTTGGATTGTCAGCCTCGTAGGCCCGAGGACGGCCCCCTTCACAACTCCCGTGTCCAGGTCCATCAGGCTACGAGACGAACGTGTTGGGCTATTGGGTGAGCCTTGGTCTGCCTGTCTGCAATCATGTTGCTGGACTTGCAGTAGGCGAGCTCGATCGTCCCGTCTTGGACCCTCTGACCCGCGAAATGATGCGCGACCTCTATTTACTTGGTCCGCGCGTGGAACACCGGGCCTGTGCAAACTTGATGATTCCCAGATTGTCCTCAAAGACGCAAGTGCTATGCTTGGCATCCCTCGATCGCTCCTTGGTCATCGTGTCTAGCATAAGTCGCCTGACCCAGATGACTTCCTTTAAGAACAGCGTGAGTGAGATGTACTCTGCCTCGAGGATTGATGTTGCGACCTGGCCCGGGCGTTTGGACTGCCATGAGAGTGGTCCGCCGTGGTGGATGATAATATATCCGCCCGTGGACCTCCTGGTGTCGACGCAACCAGCAAAGTCGGAGTCACTGTAGACGGATATCTAGCCCTCCTTGAATTCGTTGGAGCAAAGCTTACAGCGGCGCGCAATGTTGCCGCCCTCAGCTTAGGTAAAACGGGAAGCCACCCCTACAGCATACGCGATATAAGACCTTGTGTCGATCATCTTGTACATGAAGCTGCCCACCATCAACGGATACCTAACTGCTGTCACGCGGTCAGCCTTGTAGCCGTCCTCCGCTGCCGTCACAACGAAGCCAACCTCGATTGGCGTTCGAGTGGGATTGCGTCAGCCAGATCGAAGCGTGCCGCGATGCTCTGGATGTACTGTTCCTGGCTGATTGTGAGGTGTCGAGTAGCCTGATCGCGTTCAATCTTGAGGCCGAGGAGTTACTTAATCTCGCCAAGGTCTGTCATTTCATATTCCATGCACAGCACCCGTTTGATTGCTTCCACCGTTTTCCCCTTGTCGGCAATGATAACAATGTCGTCCAGGTAGACAATGATGATGGCAAAACATTCTTAAATCTGACATAGACACTTGGGTCTGCTGCCGTACGGGAAACCCTGACCTCATCAGTGAGGTAGGTACCTAGGCACATTGCCCAGGCCTTCCCTCCCTGGCGCAGCCCATAGAGCGCCTTCTTGAGCTTTGCGACCTTCCACTGGGAAGCTGGCCCGAGCGCCTTGAGGACCTAGGGCAGGAGTTCCATGTAGACATCATCGTCGAGATCCGCTTTTAGATACTCGTTTTTCACGTCCATCTCGTGCACCTCGTAGTCCTCCTTTGCCACCTCTGCCAGGAGCGTCCTGATCGACGCGAACTTGGCTTCGGACGTGTATGTCTCGGTGAAGTCGATCTCGAGCTGGCACTGATTGTAGCCCTTAGCTACCAACCGCGCCTTGTGGCAGGGGATCTCTCCCTCTTCGCCTCGTTTGATCTTGTAAACAACCTTGCTCCCCACGGCTCTACGCCCTGAGGGAAGCTGGACAAGCTCAAGTATGTCCTTCTCTTTGAGGGATGCAATTTCCTTGTCCATCGCGCACTCCCATAGATCGCGCTCAGGCGCAGCGTGGGCCAGCAGCTCCGTCAACAGCTCCGACTCCGGATCATGCGCTACAGCAGCCCAGATCATCTCTTGGACTTTGTCTGTCACGCTCGCGATCTACGTGTGTTTCTGGTGCACGTCAACCCCACTTGCGACCCACCACACCCCAGGCGGCTGGCGGTCGCTCCTGATGGGGCGCGATGTCTTGTCTGGCTCGTTGGCCTGCGGGTCCTCGTTGGACGCCCATCTGGTCGGCGTAGGAGTGGGCTCATGACTTGTGCTTCCCCTGCTCCCTGCTGCTCCCGACCTGCTGCGCGACCCACGACTCTTTCTCTTTGTGCTCATCTCAGAAGGAGTGTTCGTTTGCGTCCGAAAGCTTCACGCCGAGCGCGCGGATCTCGTTGAAACGCACACTCCGGCTGTGGACACCTGTCTGAGCTCAGCCACCTAGACGCGATATCCCGTAGTATTCACCGCGTACCCAACGAGGAAGCCCTTATACGCGTGGTCGTCGAACTTATTGTGCCTTTCTGACGGGATAAGCGCGTATACTTCGCATCTTAATATGGGCAGGTGCTCGACAATGGGTTTCCTTCCAGTGTACAACCCCTCTGGGGTCTTCTCAGAAGACCCAAGGGCTGCCATCGGCCTTCGGTTGCGGATGTAAGCTGCAGAAATGCTCCATATCTGCCAATCTCAGAATCACGTGTGCCATCTCCACAATCGTCCGGATGCTGCGCTCCGCGACCCCGTTTTGGAATGGCGTTTAGGGGACAGTGAGCTGCTGCACGATCCCTAGCTTTTTCAATTCCGACTTGGACTCTGCTGAACTGAGCTCGCCGGCTTCGTCGGTGCGAATGATGCCGACCTTTTCCCGTCTGTTGTTCCGCCTCAACGATATAACCTTCCACACCTTCAGCGCTTGACTCTTCTGCGCCAAGAACGTCACGTTGATCCTGCGACTGTCGTCATTGACGTAGACAGTGAAGTACCTTGATGTTCCGTGGGATGGGACTTCCATCGGCCCAGCGATGTCGATGTGGATCAGGCAAAGTACCTGGTTTTTGCCTGCTCCCTCCGTTGTCCTCTCCTTTGGGCATCCATCTCGCGATGCTTCACCATCACGCATGGTTCACAGAGCGTCCATTTTCCGCTGAAATTGTCCGCATCAAGCATCTCGACCATCGCCTTCGCCGCCAGCTTCTTGAACGTGTCGATGTTAAGGTGGCCATATCTCCAGTGCCACAGCTCAATGCTGGGCATCGCGATCGTTCCCTCGGCCATAGCTGAGTTCTCTTCTCCATCATGGGCATCAACAATGAACAGGACTCTTCGAAGTGTTGCAGTTACCCTGCACTTCCCCTGCTAATCCCAAATTCTGCAGCAGTCTTTGGCGAACAGAGCACGACTGCCTTTTCGCGTGATGGAGTGGACGGAGAGGAGGTTGATGCTCAGTAGGGGGACGAACAGCACCTCCAAGATGCGCACAGGGTGGTGCCTTCCGTAGGGCATCCCGGCTTTGATCCTGGCAGAGCCTGAGCTCGCAGCTTGCACCTTTGTGCCGACGCCTATCGCAATCTCGTGGGGGTGATCTAGGGGTTTGATATTGTTGAGTAGGGACGCATCGTGAGTCATGTTCTCCAACGCGCCCGAATCCAGCGCCCAGCGTGGGTCTTTGACATGCACCGGGCCTGCTGTGAGCAAGAAATCCATCTCCTCTCCCTCTGCCTCGGCACTGACAAGGGTGTAGTCATCATCGTCTACTGCAGGTGTCTGGCCTCCCCTGCTGTCTTTTCTGCGCTCCCTAGATCCTCCTCCTCCTCTGGAGGAGTACCTGCCACCTATCTTTGTTCCTCCGGCATGTTTTCTACCGCCCGGCTGCCAGCAATCTGCCATCCAGTGGCCTGGCTTGCCACAGTTGTTGCGGTAGCCCTTCGGCCTACTCCTGCCTTCTGTCGATGGTGGCATGGTCCTGAAGACCTTCCACGTCTCAGGGAGGCTGTAGAGTAAGATGCATCTGGCACCTTCTCCCCAGCCCCTTGGAGCCTGTCTGCTAGCTCCTGGAAGCGGCTGACGTGTTCCTGCACCGTCC
>KZ994428.1:0-11848 GCA_003614705.1 Blyttiomyces helicus | reverse complement strand
TGGGGGGTGGAGGAGGGGAAGGGGAGTGTTGCTTGTGGGTGTGGGAACTGGGAACGCGATGGACGTTGACATGCAGCTTCAAGGCCGAAGGAATGGTGGCGAAGACACCGTCTTGGGGGCAAAGCATCCCGTGTTCATCAGCCACGCATGGCCTTGTGCAAATGAGCGCGTCGTGCAATCCATCACATTCTTCCCGTCGGTCATCAGGACTCACGTCGGCTGCCCCCGGGCGCCCTCGACTTTCCAGAATCGACAGTCATACAGCCCTCTCGAGAACAGAACCGTGCTTTATCATTTACAACGCAGAGAGGGGACGGACATAATACTGATCGAAGAAGAAAAGAAAATTCGGACTTTCTCGAAAGGCGACAGGAACTCAAGAAGGAAAAAAGGGGGGGGAGGGAGCGCTTTTGACGTGCATAAAGGGACGAGGGCGGGGGGATGGGTGGGGGGGTTCTTCACGCTTTTGGTCCAGATGTGGCGTGCTGGTTTTACAGATGTATTTAAGGATCAGTTCCGGAAGGGAAATGAAGAGTCTCATCCTATGCCCACCAAGTACGGAGGAAGGGGTCAAGTACCTTAATCAGCCATTGCATGGTAATATCAATATTGACCGAGTTCTTCCCCGAAATAGAGTAGCAGGAGACCTCGCGCGAGGTGATCGCGCGCAAGTTACTAAGATACACAGAGGAAGAGGGATGAGGATTTTGAATCGCAATGTCACACCGCCGTTTACCCGCAGAGTAACCTCCCCTCTCCTCCCGCCCAACCCACTCCGAGGACCGCGCTAAAGCACCACAACTCACAGCTGCTCGATAATCTGATCGACGGTCAGAGCGCCGGGGAGATCATTCTTGTTCCCGAGCACGAGAACAGGGATGTTGGCGAGCTGCGGCTTGGCTAGCAGGGTGTGGAGCTCAGTCTTTGCTGCCGGGATCTTAGCGTGGTCCGCGGCATCGAGGACGAACCTGGGAGGAGGAGGCGTGCAGGGTGAGATGCGGGCCGAGGGAGGGGGGGGGGGAAGGAAGAGGAGAGTAGGGTAAAAGGCCCAAAAAAGGAAAAAAGGAAAAGGCAGCGCGGCTGAGCAACACGCGGGTGCTTACACGATGGCGTTCACCCCTAATAGACGAAAGGGGAGGAGTAGGATGAATAAGCATTATGCGTTTTTCGAAAAGCGCAGGACGAAGCGGAGTCGCGGGGAGACGTACCTCTGCAATATCTTTCCCACATGCTTCGGAATCTGTTTAAAAAGATGGAACGCAAGCGGCGATAGAAGTTTAGCGTCATGACCGCCAGAGACATCGCAATGTTAACCCCTATATCCAACCCGGCTGTTCTGTCCATACACCCGCTCCAAACACACCTAGCCTGTCCTCCTAAGTCCCACAGCTTCATCACGACCTGTGCACAAGGAACCGAGACACAAACAGGGTTAGCAAAACGGAATCGAAACTGATCAGGAGGAATTGAAATAGTATACTCCAGAGACTCTGAACGGAAGTGCAACTGATTGAGCGTACCGAGCCCTTGGTGACTTTTCTGAAATCAAAAAGTGAGGGATAGAGCGAGTGAGCATATGTGGTTTCGAGCGTCGGAGTAGTCCCAGAGCCGGATACCCCTCGCCCCCGATCCCCCAAAGGACCAGACCGCCCAGAACCCAGATCCACTGCTTCGACCCTATTACCCCAAGCCACGTTTGCGAATATAGTGGCCCTTCGGAGGCATAGCCCCCTCCACCCCCCCACCCCCGGTCCTGCATATTCCAAGCGATTCTTCGATCGTACCTCATGTTGAATCCTACTGTAGGGATCATATCCTCGGTGAAATGGCCGCTCTGTGGGACGAAATACGGCGAGAGAGTGAGTGTAAGCTCGACGCGTTCCAAAGGGAGTCACCTGTGGGTGGTGTTGGGGGGGGGGGGGGGGAGGAAACAAATATTTCCACGCCGGGGGGCTCCGCGCAAACACGGGCTCTCCCAAGCACTCCATCCCTCAACCCTCCACCCAGACCCGAGGGACACTCTTTCACTCTCTGCACGCACGCACCGCAATGACGTTTACGAGGGTAGTTTTGCCCGAGTTCTGCAATCCGACGAGGGTGAGCTCCATCTCTGTGGAAAAGGGGAGGGGAGGAAGAAAGGGCGGAGAAGGTTGATGGAAGGGGTGAGCGGGGACTTTACGGGACTCGATTCAGGGGGAGGGGGGGGGGGGGGGGGGGGGGGGGGGGGGGGGGGGTGGCACTGGTAGTTTGCCACCCGTGCCACGTCGGTCTCTGTCGCAGCGCACTCGACGGGGGCAATCGCAAGTAGTAGCAGGGGCCCCAACCCCCGACGGTTGTGTTCCAACGGCACCTTGTTCTTATACCTTGTTTCCAGAAGAGACTCCTCAACCAGTTCAAGAAGGAGGAGATGAACCACGACATTTTGACAAGAGGAGGGGGTTGGAGTGGAGGGGGGGGGTGATTCGTTGCGGGCGCCTAGCTGTATTTGTAAAGGGCGGTCGCAGGGAGAGAGCAGCGAAAGGCAAGGGAGAGGGAGCCGGGAGAAGATGTGGGGGGAGATAGGCAATGTCGGCAGGCGGGCGGCGAAGGGCGTTGAGTGGCTCCAGCGGCAGGCGGCCAGCTGATTCCTGTTCAGTGTTCATCCCTGGATTGACTGCGTCTATTGTAATTTCTATGGAATGTGGTTGGTTCCCATGAATTCTTATTATAGAGTGAGACATCGTGGATGGGACTGCGGACTTGCGAGCTCCTGCGAACCCCTACATAAGCCGGACCTCGCTGCGAGGACCTCGGACCTACCTCGGACCTACCTCGGGACTTGGACCTCTCTGGAACTCGGGATCGGTCTGGACCTGCTGCTACATGTGATAGTTACAACGTCGGGGAGCGCCGACTGGAGCAAAAACCTAACGAGCGCGCTTGGGTGAGAAAAAAGTACACTGTCGACCTCGTCCCCTTTTCTCACACGCAGGTGCACCCGACTGGCCCAAACGCTTGCTGCTCGCCTGCTCGCGTCCGCCCTCGAGCAAACCTTGCGCCCGCTACCGCGCTATCTAAAGAGAAAAATCAGCTGTCTCTCAGAAAACTCTGTGCGCCTTCGTCCTCCAAACAGTGATGAGCGACGGGACCGCAAGACACCACCTCGCTCGCAGACCGCCGCCCATCTGCGAGCCTCATGTTCTAGTTCTGAAGCCTGCACTTCGCCTGAGAATCGCTGCTCATCCATCTCCACCTCCTTGCTCAAATCATTGAAACAACTGTCAGTCAGAAAAAATAAGCAAAAAAAGGAGACCGTGCATATATTTGGCCTCGATGCCTTGCGGGAGTCTTGAGGGGGCCGGCGCCCCCGCCGAAAGTGAGGCCCGTTGCCCGGGTTCCTGGAGAGTTGAAGTGTGCACCCCCTTGCTCGATTATTTTTCCTTATTTCCCTCTGTTAACGGGCGGGGGGGGGGGGGGGGTGCGCAAGTGGTGGTGCGCAAGTCGGACATGCGCGGGTGGCGTGCGTCCGGCCGGCGGCCGCGCAGAGTTGCGCAACAGTTCCCCCTCCTCCCTGCTGCACCTGCTCCCCCTTCCATCTGTTGCTTTCGTACGGGATCAATGAATTGCCCACTCTCGAGACAAGATCAGTATTGGGTGGCGTGCGAAGGCAGAGTGCTCACAAGTGTCTACGAGGTATTTTAAGGGGGGGGAGGGGGCTATTTTTTGGCGAGGGAGAGGTTATTGGATATGTTGCAAAAAAAGAACGGTGAACCGCAAATATTTCAGTGGTCTCGATCAGCGCCGAATCAAGCTCGACGTGATTCACATGAATTGGGCAGGTCGGACCGGCCCTCCTCCTTCTCCACTGGCAAACCCCGCCAACGTGTGTCGCAGACACGAATCGTCCCTTCCCGGCAATGAATCGAAAACTGGAAGAATCATCTTGACTCGTCCGGATTGTAATCGTCCACCTGCTCCTCTCAGCCCCATACCAGGTCCCCTAGCCTGATATCGCTTCGACCCCGCCGAGGATGGCCATCATGCTTTCACGAATACTGTCGCTAATGGTAGGTAGAACACGCTGGCTTGCCAAAGTGAGACATGTTGCCCGGCGTCCTGGAGATTGGGACCCGATACTGTATGCACCCTTTTGCTTGTTGCTTTTGGCCATGAAGAGGGGGGGGGGGGGGGGCCCCCCGGCCCCCCCCCCCCCCCCCGGGCTCTCGCATTGAACATGTTCCAGAACTTGAAGACGGCGAGCAACAGGAACACGGTGCACCCCGCCAAACGATCCCTTCCTGCTCCCCCTTCACGACGGTTAATCTCTCGCGGAGACTATGTGGAAGGGGGGCAGAGTATGTATCATATTTATTCCAGTATTGAAGATGAAAAGTAGCGATTGATGCAACTGGCGGCATGCAAGGTTGGTCGGGGACTCGCGGGAGCGTAGGAGAGAAGGCCTCCGGATTCCGGAACACCTCATTGTTCGTCGGGAACACTTCTCGGTACAACCAGCATGGTGATCGGAGGTGTTGGATGGCTCGATGGGGGGGAGGAGGGCATCGCAGCACACGAGAAAAGGCATGCATGCGGGTAGCGGGTCCTTGTGGATAGGATCCAATTCGGGAAATTGGTGCGAAACTTGGTGGGGAATCTGCGATTCGAGATTTTATTCAGGAAAGAGCCGGGATGGGACCGGGGGGAGCATAGGGAAGAGCGAAAAGAACTGCAGGCCTCCTCCTCTTCTGCCCCCCTCCCTCGCATTTAGGCGGAGCCTTCCCCTTTCCCCTGGGATAGCTGGGACTGAAGGCCAGAAAGAGGGGTCGGAAAAGTGGAAGAGCGGCACGGTGGCACTAGGCGAGAGATTATTTTTCGTTGTTTCGTGTGAAGGCCAGAGAGCGTTTTCCCTCCCAACTTCCTACCTAGTTGCTCCTCTTTGTTCTGGAACCCTTCCCCTTCGCTCCGATTTCCTTCCTGTCAGCCGCCTGATTTTCCGCATCGGCTTTGATTTGTCAATTAATAGCAGCCGGGAAAAATTACCGTGTCAGAGGTGTAATTAGGGAGCCCGGCAGCCGTTTGGTCGCGAACTCGACTGACACTGACACTGACACTAACTACTCACGAACTACTTTCGGTCAGTGGGTACTCCGAGGGGTGATCTCGTGCTTCGAAGGTCGACCATCGTCTCGGGGACGGTTTGGTGGTTAGTTGGGAATTGGGATGCGCAAGGACGAAGTACCGCGATGGATGGGTAGTTTGAGTCGTTGAAGTCCGGTGGCTCGCCCGCAGGACTCGTTCGACCAGTCCTTGACGTCCAGTAGCTCATCCGCTCGAAACTAAGCAGTTCTAGTGTTGCCATTTCCCGGTCCCTCCTCTCCCGTATAAAACACCCCCAAACCCCTCTCCTTCAACGCCCATTAACCCGCCACTCAATCCCTTAGACATAGACCCTTCCCTACCATGCACTTCAGCTCTTCCCTCACCCTCGCTACCTCCGCGATCCTCGGCGTTTCGGGCGTCTTGGGCGCCGCGATCGACAAGCGCGCTGGTCTCAAGCCGGTTAACGGTAACTCCGACACCCAGACTGGTGCGGTGCCAGCTTCGGCCATTCCCGATCTGCAGGCGTTCACCTCGTACGCGGGTGAGTATTCGATTTCAGCATCCTGGTGATGATTGCATATTAGATTCGATTGTCCCTAATTAACCTTAAACCTATACCCCCCTTTCCCCCCATCCCAGCCGCCGCATACTCCGACATCCCCTCGATCAACGCCTGGAACTGCGCCCCCTGCGCGCTGATCTCCAACTTCCGCCCCCTACAGTCCTTCCAAGACCCGAACAACCTCGAGCAGGTATTCGTCGGCGCCGACGACACGCGCCGCACGATCGTCGTGTCGTTCCGCGGCACCATCAAGACCATCAGCGACTGGCTCCACGATTTCAACGCCTTCGTCAAGGCCACCCCGTCGTACTTGCCCACTGGCAGCGTTTCGCAGGGATTCAGCGAGGTGTATGACTCGGTGCAGTCATTTGTGCAGCAGGCGTTGCCGGCGGCTGTCCAGGCCAACCCTGGGTACTCGGTTTCGTTCACTGGACATTCGCTCGGTGGTGGTACGTTTTTCTTCGGCGTTTATCGAGCTTTGAGGGATATTCATCTTGTGAGATTAGTCTTGCTGACCCGGTCTCTGATCTTGCCCCTTCATCCTGGTTTGGATACACAGCATCTGCCACTCTCGCCGCAGCGGACGCCTTCCAATACCTTAAAGGCACCATCAACACCTCCGACATGTACCTGATCACCGTCGGCTGCCCGCGCGTCGGGGACTCCAACTTCGCCTCGTACATGGACCAGGCTGGGCTCGGCGACATCTGGCGGTCGGCCAACTTGGGCGACACTGTCCCCAAAGCGGTAAGCAAAATCGTTTTTTCTGGGCGACTTCGGCCTCCGCCTTGTTCCATCTCTGACACTCCATCCCATCTTTCAGCCCCCCACGTTCCTCGGCTACGCCCACGTCGGCCAGAGCTCCGTTGGACTGGACCTCAACGCGCTCCCGGACGGAAACCCTCAGTTCTGCGGTCCTGACGGTAGCGGCACTGTAAGTAGTTCTGCCCGTTGTGACTTTCGGGGGCGAGACGAGATGCGAGGTTCCCCCTCCCTCCTTTTCAGAAATGTTACCTATCTTGATTTCTTGTGATCCCACTGATCGCCCCCCGCCCCATCACAGTGCGCGTTTTTTGACTCCCTGAACGTGCTCGCCGAGCACTCGACCTACTACGGTCGTCATGTATAGATAGATGGATTGTCTAGAGATATGGAGGTTTGGGGTTGGCGTGGTGCCGTCGGGACTCTTTGGTATTTACAGTTAGCGAAATAAGAAACAGCGTTTGCTCAACCATTCTTGCAATCAAGTGACCTTCTCGCTGTCCAAATGCCGGACGTCGACTTTCGAACTGTACCACTAATAACGAAGGATGGCGAGAAAAAGGGGAGGCAGGGTGGAGGACTCAGGCAAGAGGCGGGGGAAGGCAAGGAGGGGAAGGGAGGGAGGAGGGGGGCGATGGGAGACAAAGATACGTCAAGAATCAGGGATGAGCGAATGTAAGAGAAAGAAGGCAGCGGGGAGGCACAGGAAGAGGCATTGGCATTGGCGAGGGCAGGAGCAGGGGCGAGAGGTGGGGGGGAGGTGGACGGTGGACGGCCCACAATCTCCTTGCCTACCGCCTCCCTTTGCCTTCCACCCCTTATTTCATTCACTTGAAGTGCCTACCTACCCATTGTGCAATCTAGAACATTGGGGAAGTGACGCTGGCGAGCCTAGACGGTGGGTAAGTGACAGGCGAGGGAGGTATTCAGAGGAGGTGGAATTTGCGCCTTGAAGATCCACACACATCACCTCGGTCCTACCTAAATCCACCGCTGATGCTCTCCTCGCTGTCTTCGTATACACATTCCTCCTCGTTCGCCCCCCCATCCCTCCACCCCTCCCCTCCCCGTACTTGAATCTTCAACAACCCTCCACCTCTCCCTCCTTCCTTCCCTTTACCACCACTCGCCCCTCGCCCCTGACCTGTGCCCCCGGCCCCGCTCTTTGACGTTTCTTTCTCCTCTAGCCTCCTCGTGACCCCCTCTCCCTCCATTTGAGCGCAAGTACAGGGAGCGTCCAGAATCAAAGAAAAAGAAAATAAGTTCGTCCTCCTCGCCGAGTCGCCCCTGTCTTGATATGCAATGATTTCATTTCCACCGCATGCATAGAGTTCAGCATAAACCTAAATGGAAAAAGACACGATGTATATAATAAAGCTCGGAAGAATTCGCCCCAGATCTCACGTCTTCGACATTCACTCCTCCCCTTCCCTTCCCCTCCGTTTCATCGGCCAACCCGACGACATTGCGACAAGACAGTGCGACGTTTCGAAAATAACAGAAGTCCTCCCTGTTCGCTGACTCCTGCAGCAGGGCACTTGCCTGCCTCCCCATCGCAACACTTGAAATACCACTCCATCCTGCGCGCCTCTCCCAGTTGATCCTTCCCCTTCGCCTGCCCGCTGCCTGTCTGCAATCCGTCCCCTTTTCTGCGTCACTGGTATATCATCATGCTTTATCCCACTCGCAGTGTCGAGGGAACGCCGTCCTCGTTAACCAGTGTTTGTTTCTTTCTTAATCTTGTCTCTCATTTCTCCTATCCCTGATCCTCATCCAGATCCCGTTCGTTGCCCCGACATCGTCTGTCACAAGGGGACCACCTCAGCCCCCTCTAGCCCGGGGAAAGAGCGAGCGACTCTCTCCCTTACTATATCGCGGTGACCGAGGGAGCGGGAGGGAGCGGAGCGGGTGGAAGTTGAACTCTGGCGCAGACCACGACGAGGTGGAGGGCCGCGACGTGCCGGCGGGAAAGCGGCCGCAGCGGCAAAAAACGCGTTCAAAAGCGCGTCGCGGCGACGTGCATGTCACGACACCTGTTCCACGCCCTGTCGCGCGCAATGGGTGCCACCGCAATCTGTCCGTCAAGGGCCTCGGGTTGCTGCAGAAGCGCCGCACAGCGGCAGCGACAGCGTCACGCTCATGCCGCCTCATCCGCAATAGCATCCGATGCTGTGCCACCGTCACGGCCCCGCAGCTCCCGCGCCCCCCCCCGTCCGCGCCCCCGCATGCCCCGCTCAACCAGCCCATCCAATACACCCCGACCCGGCATGTCGCCGCCGCCCGCAACCTTATCGTGCAGGCGTTTCCAGATCACATGAACGGTGCTTCTCTCTCTCCGCTTCGGGGAGGTCGAGCCACCGGGGGCGCGATGGTCTGGACGAAGGGTCCGTCGCGGGCGACAGGCTCGGGGCTTCGCCTTCCGACTCTGCGAGCCTGGGCGGCGCTCGGATGGAAGGGCGGCGAGGGAGTAGAGATATCGGAGGAACTGTGGGAGGGTGGTCCGTAGGGGGGGACGGGCACGAGGCGGAGGATGCAATCCTTAGCGAGGTAGACGAAGGTCGAACGGACCGGGGAGAGGCGGGCGACGATGGTCCTGCGGTCGAGGCGGCATGGCTGTCCTTTCTAGATATCCTCGACACATGGACTACCGGCCGCTCTGCCGGTGCCGACGGCGCACCTAGCGAGCCTCTCGATACTTCGCCGACCTATCGCCCTGACCTAAACGCCGCGACGAACCCCGATCCCTCCCCTACCCGCTCTGTCGATGACGCGCTGCGAAACATCTTCCAGACCCTCGCGGCCGCCCAGTCCACACGTATTCGCACTGCCGAAAGGCTCCTCGTTGTCTCGCGCTACATGCGGCACGCCGCGGCCATGATTCTGACCTCGGAAGAGATTTCGGCCATCGTCATCGCTCAGGATGCCCTGAATAACCCCAGAGAGGCTGTGCAGGAGTTCGAGTTGGCGCAGAAGAGGTCGGCCGAGGGTGACCGCTCCCCATCGTTTCCAGCCTATGTAGCGGCCATCCGGGCATACGCGAAGGCAGGCGACTTGGAAGCCGCGGGAGCGGTCCTCGACGAGGCCGAGGCATTGCCCGAGAACGACGCTCGCCTACCAGACCTTTCCTCCCTCTATCAACCCATCATGTCCGGATACCTCATGCGCGATAACTACGATGCTGTCGTCAGCACGTTTCGCCGCATGCTGGACAAGAAGGTTACTGCCACCCCTCGCATCTTCGCCATCCTTTTCATCGCCGTGTCAAGGGACGACATTGCGCTGTCCTCTATTTCCCCTTCCGCCTCCTCCGATCCGGCCTTCGCGCCCGACGACAACGGCTCGCCTGATCCTTCTCTTAGCGATTCTTTCGCGACGATGCTTCATCGAGCAGGGATAGAAGAGGCGACGAGCGTCGACTTCAACCACACTCTCGTCACGATGTACAGCGCTCTCGGCGACCTTGACCGGGCAACGCGAGCCCTCGCGCGATTAAGGACAATCGTTGACGACCCGGAGTCTCTCGTCATCCCCTACTCTGCGTTAATCGACGCTTCCTTCAAGCGAGGGTCTCGCAGCGCCCGATCACACGCCGAGTCGCTCATCGCGGAGCTTATGGGTCTTGGTGTCCGCCCGGGTCTCCGCACTTGGTCCGCCATCATGTCTGCCTACTCCCGTCTCGGGGCATACGCGTTGGTTGACAGTTACTATGCTAAGATGCTGGCCCAGGGCATCGAGCCCGATCAGCAGGCGTTGAACGTCATGATACGCGCCCATGCGAGACGCGGGAACCTGGAGGCTATGGAGTCCGTTGTGCGCCGTTTGCACGAGCTGGGGGTCCACCCGAACGTGTATACCACCGCGTCGATTATGGCCGGCTATGTAGTCAACGAGCGGCCCGACGAGGCGATCGCCGCATTCGAGCGCATGCAGGCGGTCGGCATCGCGCCCGATACCGTTATCATGAACGTCCTCATGAGCACCTGTATTGCGTCCGGCGATTCGGCGGGCGCGATCGCTTGGCTCGCCCGTATGAAGGATGCGGGACTGGCCCCGACACACGTTACATACACGATCCTTACCCACACAATCGCCCGATCCCTCGACGCCGACCTGGACTCCTATATCGCCGACCTCTTTGCGAACCACGACGTGAAGCCCTCCCCATCCCTTTACGGCATCCTGATCTCGAACCGCATCCGCCTGCACGACCGTGACGCCGCCGTCCGCCTCTTCAACGAGATGGTCGACGCCCATGGCCTCGAACCCACCCCGTGGATTCTCACGACCCTCGCAAGCGCATTCGTGTCCCCGGAATCGGCGGAGGCCGTCATCGGTTTCCTGAGCCGCATAGAGGAGCAGGGCGGCGTCCCGGATGCCCACGCGTACCACGTTATGATGAGGCAGCACCTCGCGTTGCAGCAGCCTGGGCGCGTGGTAGAGCTCGCGAGAAGCATGCGAGATCAGGGCGTGCCGTGGACCCCGTTGATCCGCAATACGGTCCTCACAGCCCTGTTGCAGCTGAAGGATTTCGACGCTGTCGATGCAATCTTCGACGCCCTCGACTCCGAAAAGCTCGACACCCGTGGCTCCCAAAAGGACCAAGTATCCCCGCTCGTCACTGTACTCAGACACGCAGTCCAACTTCAATCCTCCCTCGCCGCAAAACCCCTGCATTTCGCCGCCGCTCTCTTCACCCGCCTCGACGCCGCAAACCACAGCGTCGTCGACCCCCCCGCACGCATGCTCGCCCTTGCTGCGTATGTGAAGCTCGCTGACCCCGCAGGCGTGCTCCGCGTCGTGCGAGGCATGGTCGCCGCTGGCGTCGTCCCTACTGGGCGCCGCCCAGCGTACACGATGCTCGCTGCCGCCAAAGACTACGACGCGCTCGTCGATCTGGCACTACTTAGTCTCGATGCGGGGATCGCTGAGGACGTGACGCAGATCGAGATGTTAATGGAGCGCATGGCGGATGGGAGGGTCCGAGGGGGGGTGGACGCTTTTGTGCGAATTTTGGACCGCGCTGCTGGAATTGTTGAGGGGGAGGATGCGGTGATGGCTCCGGAGGCGGTGGTGACGGATCGGGCGGGCGGGGTGCGGTGGAGAGAGGGCGTTGGGACGCCGGAGGTGGATTGGAGGGGTCTCGCAGCGGGGACTACGACCGTGCGCGAGGTGGAGCCCGATTGGAGACACGGTAGTGCGGCGCCGGTACCCGTCTCGATACCCTCCTCCGATACCCTTTCCCCCGTACCCCCTCCTCCATTACCACCATCCCCCGTCCCTACCGCCGCCCCAACCCCTCTCCCGCCCGCAACCGTTTCGCTCGCCTTGACCCTTCTTGCAACCCGTCTCCTCGCCCCCACTGAAACCCGCACCGTCTGGACCGCCATCCTCTTCAATCGAGCCCGCCGCTTCCCCCTCCGCGCCCTCGCCCGCTCCACTGCCCCT
>KZ994427.1:1628-11868 GCA_003614705.1 Blyttiomyces helicus | reverse complement strand
CTTCTACTCCTCTTCTCTCCCTGCCTCCTGTTGCTTGCACCTAGGCAACTCCCTCTTCAAGTCCAGCCATCAAGTTCACACCCTCAAGACTCTCACATCAAGCCTGCTGCCCCTGACACCTGGAGCAACAGTAGCGGTCATGATCCAGAACCATGGCATATGGATACCTTCAAGCACACTTCCTATGCCCCATGATTCTGGATATCTTCCAGCTTGGGCCCCATCCATGCCACAGCCCCAATCCCCAGCACAGCCCCAATCCCCAGCACAGCCCAAACTCCAGCACAGCCCCTATCCCCAGCACAGCTCAATCTCCTGGCACAGCCCCAAGCTTCTTCTATATAGAGACCCATGTATCCCTCCAATCAAAGACCGTTCTGATCAACACCAGTCCTGGGCAATATAATCTAGTCCTGTCCTCAAGTCCCCTTCCTGTCTGATCCCCACTTGCGCCTCTCCTCTCCCTGCCTCCTGTCGCTTGCACCTAGGCAACCACCCTCCAAGTCACGTCATCAAGTCCACACCCTCAACATCCAACCATTAGCCTTCTGCCACTAACAGGTGATTGTGGTTGTCGTTGCTTGCGGGGATTTATTTAGAGGTGACAAATTTTCGTGGATGGAGTGAGGACAAAGGTGGACTCTGGGAGGTTTCTGAGTTTGAAGGGTCCGA
Organism: Blyttiomyces helicus; assembly: GCA_003614705.1. NCBI lineage: Eukaryota > Fungi > Chytridiomycota > Chytridiomycetes > Blyttiomyces > Blyttiomyces helicus. Next base: position 11,196 of record KZ994427.1, on the reverse strand, counting down.
AATGGAGGTTCTCCCCAATCATATGGAGTCTCTGCAGGCCACCAGGGAGGAGCCGTAACGTGTGCGCCTTGCCTGGAATGGTTGATGGAGGCTTTTCGTGTTCATTGAAGAGAATCGCCTCCGCAACAAGCTGTGTGACGTTGGTGAGTCTGAGGCTGTGGGCGAGGTTGTTCTCGGTGTAGATGAATGGCATACATTTGCACCATGTGAAAGATCTTGGGTAATGGTTGGTGGAGGAGTCAGGGATTTCTCGTAGCTTTTTGGTGGTAGTTTCTGAGATGGGGATGTAGATGCCTTTATTGAAGACATATTCTTCCCTGGCGTGGAAGTGGATTGTGGTGTGGTTGTTGTCATGGGCAAAGACAATTGTCAGAGGCAGCAGCCTAGGTGTTGCAATCACGAGTAACGTGGACTTAATGGCAGGTTGGCAGGATTTGAAGAGACAGTTGCCTAGGTGCAAGCAACCGGAGGCAGGAGGAGGAGAGGAGGAGAAGCGGTCAAGAGGGGAAGGGGAATTGGAGGTAGAGCTAGATGTATTGCCCGGGACTAGTGTTGATCAGGATGGTTTACAATGGGGGGGATACATGAGTCTATATATAGGGGAGTGGGGAAATGTGGGGCTATGCTGGGGAAATGTGGAGAAGCTTCCGGAATATTGGGGACATTGGGCGTTTGAAGAGCGCAAAGAAGAGGAAGATGCGTTCAAGCATCTTGGTCTTGCCCATTTCTGTACCTCCAGGGACCCACAGAGTGAGAGGTTGAACAGTGCTTTGAGGTCCTAAGAATGTTGTCAGTATGCGGGGGCAGACAATGAGGAGGATGTCTGGCTGATCGGCGTCCAGTTGCAGGTCCTGCATGGCGACAGCAGTTGCGAGATGTTGATCTCTTCCACAGGAACGGGAAACTTGATGGATAGGGCAACCTCCATCAATTTGGGGAGCTTTTCCAAAAAGTCAGCGGCTTTGCAGTCAATGGGCGGCTTCTGGTCATCCTCACTTCAGTCGAACAGTGTGCTTGAGTGGAAGTGCTCCTCTTGTTTGCAGTTCTTGTCAAGTTTTTCAGGGATTTGATTGGGGCAATATGAGCAGCGGCGGTTGTGCCTCTGCTGCGGGAGCAAAGCAAAGTGGGACTGTGGTCTTTGCTTGCAATGCCATCTCCAAGTGTTGCAAGGGTTTTCTCCTCGTGATTTGTGTTGGATGGGATCATCACGTCACCTCGAGAGTGCTGTAGTGAGTGTGCCAAGGGTCCAAAAAGCAAGTGAGCTCCAATGTTATTGTTGTCATCAATGCCAGTGATTGCGCAACTCAAAAACGGGAGGAGCAGCTTTGGAGGGAGCTGATCATTGCTCAGCTTGCTTGCAACGGAGATGGACGCCTGGCAGCAACGAAGCCAGAAGACACCGTCCTTCATGGATTGCATCGGGGGCAAGAGAATCTGGTCAGTGTCTTTCCGGGCCTCGGATTACAAAGTATGTGCTCCGCAGATGTGGTCATGAAGTAGCCAGGGAGAGATAAGGAGCATGGAGAGCGTAGCTGCCTGCTTTTTGGACTCGTCTGGTCTGGGATTTCGCCCAAGTAGACAGAGATATCCAGCTTGTCACAGAAGGGGACTATGTCTGTCCTATTATGGGGATGTCTGGAATGAATGTGAACAACTTCTAGTCTGGAATGCAGTGGTATCTTTTCGAACTGCGTCACGTATTCCATGAGAGATATGCTGTTGTCCTGCAGGAGCTTCGGTCAATACTGGTAGTCGACGCGGAGGTTTGGGTAGCCTAAGCCGATTTTGCAGTAGTCAAGGGTGAAGTCGTTATTGCCTTTGAAGGTGGTATCATGGACATATTTGTACTCAAGGATGGCGCGGATTTCGAGCATATACTGGAACTCAAGGTGCGTGCGCAAACCTGTGCCAGGAGATGAAGTGACTCTTTCTTGTGAGGAAGTTTCATGTGCAAGGCGCTGCCAGCTTGACTGACTTGTTTATGGCGCTGTACATGGAAGGTTTGACGGGACGCTTCTATGGTGTTTGACAATTCAGAGTCACACAATTTGCGGGTGCTCTCGGTATGGGTGCTGATAAGGTTCACCACGGTGTGTGTGCTGCTCTGGCACTTGTACGCATAGAGGTTTTAGTACATTGTGAACCTGTAGGCTTCCTCAAGCGAGAGAAAGACCTGCACACGTGTTGGACCTGAAGACCTGCATCTTTGCGTTATTGAGCTTGATGATGTTCTTGTCGCTGTTCAGGCGCTGAATCTGAATTTTGGTTGTCACGCATTGGGTCAGGTAGTTGCAACGGGTCACTGGGGATATACAGGCTGCATTTGCTGCCTTTGCCTGTACACAGTTGTGTGTGCTTGTGGCCCTAGAGGTTTCTGACGAGTTGTTGGTTGTCTGCAACGCCATGCTTGTGCCAGAAAAACATGTTGGTGATGGGATTGATGGGATGCCAGAGGGAAGGGTGCTTGTGGTTGCGGCAGATGGAACCTCCCGCACGTTGACTGGCGAAATGATGTCCTGTGATGCAGTGGGGAGGCTGTTGGTTCGAAGGACATGAGCGTAGCCATTGTTGAGCAGGTGAGTGATTGTGATTTACGTCGACTATGATATATACACCTCAGGGACACACAGGGCACTGCATGCACCCATGCTTGCAATCTCGATTGGAAGCGGGAATCCTCTCTCATTGGGTGTCGATTTGGCGTTGTTGAGGGCATCAAGCAGATAGACGCCTGCGTACCTGTACAGTTTCCCAGACTTGGAGTCATTGTATTTCGTGGAGAGTGAAAGTACCATGCTGAAGATGCCAGGGTGGCTGAAAGGGTGGCCATTTTTGACATCAAAGCAGAGGAGTTCCCAGAAGAAGACTTCCCAGCAGAGGATCCTCCATTTTTCTGCTGCAACAGGATTGCTTTGGATCAGATCGGTGAGGGCTTGCAGGTCCATTAGCTCATTTAGGGAAGGGAATGAGCTCAGTTTGATGTAGACGCTAGCCATGTGCAGAAAGGGGAGCAGATCAGTCATCGAGGGGTCGATTGTGATGGCCATGTAGGTGGAGCGCAATGCGCTAAGCAGGGCAAACGCGCGTGGCAGCGCCTGTTGCTCCACTTTTTGCTGAGGATGTTGGACAACCAGAGTGCCTTCCATTCGAGGAGGAGGGTGCGGAGGTTGCCAGATAAGTCCCTAGGGCAGATGTCTCCGGTCATGGGGTGTACTTGATGCACTTTCTTGATGTGATCCCTGTTGATGTCTTTGGCCGTCTGGCTGAACGCATTGGTGTTGTGTTTCCAGAAGCTGGCCTGGATTGCGTGGTTCTGCCAAAGGATGTGATCGAGGAAGAACATGAGGACAGGGTGCTTCAGTGTGTGCGTCATGCCAGTTCATCAACGCAGACGCCCAGCCTGCGATAGCCTTCTTGGTGTCCATGACTCATGGTACTCCCCAGTCACAGAGGAAAGGAACACCTGTGTTGTCATGAGGAGGACGTCGTGGAATGTGGTCAAAAACTTTCCGTTCTTAGTGACATGATACAAGGGTTGATCTTGTTGATGAGGTTGCTGACATGGATTGTTGTGGAATGGGATATCAGGTTTTGGATGCACATGGGCAGCAGAAAATGTTGAGTGGGCTGTTATGTGCTGACCTTTTCCAGGACTGTTCGCCCGTGCCGTTTGTTGTTCGCCTTGTTGGATCTGTCGTAAAAGAAACCAGAAAAGGAGAAGGTGGTCTGCATGGATTTTTTGCAGTGTTGACAATTGAGAAGTGTTCGTTTCAGATGTTTCGAGAGGTGGTCAATGTCATAAATTGGTCGAAATTTTTGTCAAATCCAGGTTGGTGCTGGACGCCCTGGATGACTGGCTATGCTCAATTGTAGATTCTGCAAAAGTCGGGTCATCACGGGCAATGTCTGTGAGTTATCCAGCCGGAACATTGGCATCAGATGACTGGACGATGAAGCGCATCAAGCACTTCACCAAAGGCATTACGGCGGTAAGGATTTCAATGTCGTCCCATCCAGAAACAGTCTTCTTTTTGAGATCAAGCAAATCAAAGTAGGAGCCCTGCTGGGCTTCAGCACATCCCATTGGGGGATATGGTCTCTTTGAATGCGAGCCTCGGATGTTGCAAAGATCACTGTCAGGCAATCCTCCGAAAATTCCTCATATGCGCGCGGCAGTGTTTCCACCATTTCCAATAGAGAGGTGATCATTGTGGAGGTGTAGCCCTTTGAGCCGCAGAAGCCGGGAGTGTATGTCAGGCCAGCACCCCAGAGGGTGAAGACAGAGGCAGGCACAAGGCATTTCGCGCACAGTTGCTCTTCAGTCCAGAGCAGCTTGGCGGGGTGTGTTTGGGTGTCACTTTCCTCAGGCGTCAGTATGATGCCAAGGATGAGGGCCTGCAAGCACCAGGTAGGCCAGGCATCGTCAACAGTGACATGCTTTGTGCAGGTAAGGCAGGCCTGGAGTTCCATTAGCATTTATTTGGGCGATTCGAGGAGCCTGGCGGGATGGTGAAGCCCACTGTCAAGGGGTCGGTGTAGGTGACCAACAAGGACGGCATCGGGGCGGAGGACTGCCATTCTGTATTGTGTCCACAGCACGATCGGTGTTGCTAGACTGGGCGATTGCCGGGCATTCATATGGGTAATGGACAGGAGGTTCCAGTTGGTGCTATCTTCAAGCTGCAAGATTCTCAGGTTTTCAAACAGGCGGTACAGCGCAGAGCGCGCATATGTCTTTGCGATAGGCAGCAGATCTTTGCCTTTTCTTTGATCTTGTCAGGGTTAATGAGGAAGGAACTATCCGCGTGTAACTCGCAGGCAAGCCTGTCGGGGATGCCATTGCGCTGCACTGTTGGTCGTGTTTGAAGCGGTTTCAGCGTAGGCAGATCTCATTAGCAATGTCAGGGGCTTTGCTGCGGTCTCAGAGAAGAGCATAGAGAAAGTGACGCTTGGTAGCTGATGCTCTCAGTCAAATACACTGTGGGCGGTTGCAATAAAGAGTGTTCTGAACTGCGGCGGCATTATGAAAACCCTGGGCTTATGCTCCTCTGGATCAAGGGTGTTGTCCAGAATCTCAGGTCCATCTGGATTGTAGATAGCGGTGATGTGGTTTGCGATGGGACAACAGATGGAATGTTGGAGGGTAGTGGAGGAACGCCAAGCTTGGTTGATACGGGGATGGCGGGAAGCAAAGGTGGTGGATCTGCGGGAATGTGAAGCAGGTGGAGAAACTCACCCTTGCGCCACACGTGTGAAGTGCATGTTGCGTAGCCAGGTCATGCGCTGTTGCCACATTGACTTCCAGCCAATGTATTTCTGCTTTTTATTTTCTAAATAATTGCACATAAACTTTCAATCTTGGGGTTTAAGGCAAGATAAGGAGGTGGGAGGTGATGTAGGGGGAAAGGTGTGATTGATGGAATATGAAGGGAAACATGTGACGTTCACTTCCTCCCAAAAGGCAACGCACCTTCGGCAATCTCAAAAATTTCCAGATCTGCCAGGCCAAGCCACAGGAATATATGACATGCAGGAAATACATGACTTCCAATATGAGAAACGTAAAGTGTGAAGGAAAGTGTGAAGGAAACATTTGTTATATTCAATGATTCTCAATCTTGTTTTTATTCTCTTATCTTCACTCACGATGACAAGCACACATTTAATGGAGGCGGATAGGGAGCTCTATGGAATAGACGGAGTAGGCAGCTGGGAACGTAGGGGGGAAGAACTGGAAGAAGTTTGAGCAACTTGGTAAGTGGTATGACAAGGGTTCCAACCTTTGAGACTCCAGCATCATGGAGCATCTTTGCCAGAGCATGACGATCCCGCCATCTCCTTCCTGCCGAGCATAAGCTCGCAACAGATCTTCCCGCCCTTGCCAGTCATTGCCTCCCTATGTCCCCTTTCTGCCCACTTCAAACACTTCAAACATTGTTGGTCTTGGCCATTTTCTGGCATGTGCATGGGGGCAGGGGAACGATGCGGGGGAGGACTGTTTGAGGGGGGATGGCAAAAGACGAGTGAGCACCGTGCGGATCTGGTTTCGTTTGCCTAAATCTGACCCATATGCCAACACCTTCTGTTCCCTCTGCAATTGCTGCCATTTATGGTTTCACAAGCCAACCTTGCCGGCCTGACCCTCCTCTCCTCTCTCACCTACCACAAAATGTGCCAGGATGTTCAGTGCCAGGCTCCACATAACTGTAGTTTACCGTACCCAAAGGGAGAAGGATAACGATTTTTTTGAGTGTAACACAGCAGAGCTTGATGAGCAGTCGTTGGGATGCGGGGGGGGATGGTATTGTGCAGAGGTAGGTAGGAAGTGGACAGCTCAAGAATATGGAGGGGAAAGGCGGGACAAACAGTCAGCGACTTGGTAAGTTGTACCGCAAGGGTTCGAACGTCTAGATTCCAGCATCATATAACATCTTTGCTGGAGCATGAGGGCGACGTCCTGTCCACCCTGCCAAGCAGAAGCAGTCACACGATCTCCCCGCCGGCGGCAAAGGAAATCAACCCACTCTGCCCCTCTCTATCCCCCTCATCACCTCTCAGTCTTTATGCCCCTTTTTCGAGGAGAGAGGAAGAGTGCGAGGAACAACTGTGTGAGGCAGGAGGGGGGCAGCTAAAGACAATGAGCACCGTGCAGATCTGGATTCGTTTCCGCATGCCCTCACCCATATGCCAAAAGCCTCTTTTCTCTCTGCAATTGAGCTCTGCTAGCAAACTTTACCTGCCTGACCCGCTTTTCCCCTCTCACCTACCACGAAGAGCGCAAGGAGGCTCAATGCCAGGCTCCACGCAACCATAGTTCACTGTACCCAAAGGGAGAAGGATGTAGGGGTTTTTTGAGTGCAACCCAGCTGGGCTTGATGAGCTGTTGTTGGAGTGCAGCAGGTCGTTGTTTGGCTAGGTGGGAGCGCAACAGCGCAGCAAGACGTCAAAGTCTGACGAGAGTTGTGGCAGAGGAAAGGAGGAATCGTGAATGAGAGAGCGCAAGAGTTTGAGATTCGGAGCTGCACGCCGCTTTCCGACCAAGAGGAAGTGTGGGTGAGAGCAGAAGCGGGAGATTGATTTGTTTATTTCCTTCAGAGCGGGGGGTGGGGAGCGCTGACTTAATTTGTATGAAGGTTGAAGATGTCAAAGTGGCTGTCTTTCAAATGGAAGCAAGAGAGGGAGCTAAGAGGTGCGTGGACTAGTAATCCCATTTTTTTTTGAAAGTCTGCAAAAAATTTGCAAGGTCATAAACTCTTCGATCGGTTATGAAACATGGAGGTTATAGTGTGGTTGGATTGTGCGCCATGGCAATTAGATTGAGGGGTTCTAGGCCATTCTGGGATTGGAAAATGTTGTGGGGGGGTTATCAGCTCCTTGTGTGTGAATGCCTCGCCCCGCGAGATCCTCTGAATGGTGAACTGGCAATAAATTACTTGAATTCTTGCCACTATTAGATCCTCCAGTCCTTGTGGGGCCATTCAGAGAACTCGTCAGGATGGTTGAGAGCTATCAATTTTTCAATTTTGGCTCATTCTCATTTTTTTCCATTTAAACAGGGCAGTTGAGAGGCAGCAACTTTTAGATTTTTTTATGGAACTTGACGATTTCTCTCAAAAAATGATGATTTTAATTTGCAAATGCAAAAGGACAACTTCAATACTTCCCATGAGGACAAAAGGGTATCTGCCAGCCAATAGCCCCCTTCCACTTCTTTGAACTACTCAAACAGACCCCCTTTTCTCTCCAAAGCGCTGCGAACAAACAAAGAGAAGAACCTACATTGAAGAAGAAGATTGAGGAGATCTGTATTAACATGAAAGTAGTTCAAATCCCAATCCAAATAGTCCTGCTCCTGTTACGATTACCCAACCTAATGAAGAGATGGAAGACCGAGATCATCCTCAATTTCACAACTTCTGTGTGTGATCATCTCAGCGACGGAGGCCAGGATGTGGATACACGTCAATTCGCCGTGTATGTGTGCTGTCACGATGCCTCGCGGCGACAAGTACCGAGCCATAGTCTCATGAAATTCAACATGCACAAGCGTTCTTGGAGCGAGATTGTCTTCTAGTTGGGAATAAAGGATAGAATGGCCATCGCGAGTGACTACTGTATATTTGTAGTGCAAAACTGCATGGGGACTCTTTGGAACTGTATGGAGATTTATAAGCAACTTACTGCACAAAACCAGTTGTCTCAAAATCAAGCCCCAATGTTGAGACACGTACAGCACTTGCGCACAATTTCTCCTGGGACCTGCTCTCAGTGGCTGCTGCTGCGGATCAGCCAGTCCGAGAATCTGATCACCGGATAAGTTGAGCCGAACGTAAAGTCTGATTGCCTTACCAGTTGGAAACAAAGGCAGAACTTCCATTTCGTTGAGATGAGAGTGGAGTGAGAATCTGACGAGGTCAACAGAGCTATGCGGACAAATGAGAGAAGTCGAAAAGAGGTTGACGGTAGAAGGTGATGGACGGGGGGGAAGATGTGATCAGTGTAGGGAAGCTTCTTGATACCAATTCTGTTAATGTAGATGTGATGTCATTAATAGCTAGGCTTGTGGGTAAGGTCAGGAGGCCCACAGGATTTCGACAGATCGATAGATTTGATGTAATTGATAGTTTGACTGGATTTCGACAGTTACCAATTCAGTTAATGATGTCAGATATTGGTAGATGTGATAGCTAGGCTTGTGGGTAAGGTCAGGAGGTTGGATTACGAGAGTATTGATAGATATGATGTCATTGATTGTCTGACTGAATTTCGACAGTACAGTATAGGAAAAAGGTCAAGACATTCAGCACACTACAAATGATAAACATCTTGGTTTCTGACAACACGTCCCAAAATGGACTCCAATAATCTGGACAATTTGGAACGCCTTAGTGGGTTTCGATCTCGGGAGGTCTCATATTTTGGGTCCATTCTGGGCAAAGCGGCGTGTTGCTTACGCAAACACGGAAAGACTCTAAGATTACTCTATGGGACGGCCGTACTGCGGCCGTCGTGCAAGTGCCGTTCGGGCGATCGAACGAGGGAGACACGACGGTCGCATGCGCCGATGTCGAGGATCCCTGAACCATTTTTTTCTACTTTGGCTCGTCAAAATTACATTCACACTAGACAAAAGCCCAGACAAAAGCTTGCAATGTTGCCCTCCCCTTCACCGATCAGTCCACGAGGGTGCGGGGATTACACATCACAGGCGCAGGCAATTCTCGACCGAGAAAAAAAGATATTAAGATTACTCTTTAGGACGGCCGTATTGCGACCGTCGTGCAAGTGCCGTTGGGGCGACCGAGCGGGGGAGGCACGACGGTCGCATGCGCTGATCCCGAGGACAATTACGTTCAGACTTTCACTATCCAGAATCAACTTTCGCGACCACAGAAGACTTTTTACCGCATGCTGAGTTCACGAAGCTGTACGGATGTGCCAAAATAAAGGGGGGGGGGGGGGGGGGGGGGGGGGGGGCGAATCGCTGCATTTGATCAACCTCCTCGAGGAGTAGGAAAGTGCCGGTTATAGATCATCCAAACGAAAAAAGCGAAGTCATCTCCCAAGA
>KZ994426.1:0-11872 GCA_003614705.1 Blyttiomyces helicus | reverse complement strand
GGAGGGGAGCCGCCTGTGGCCGTCTCGGGTGATTAACAATTCATGCTGCACGGTTGAATGCTTCGGTGGCTATCCTTCGGAATAGGAGCCGTCTGTGGCCGTCTCAACTATTCGCAATTCAGGTTGCACGGTTGAATGTCATGGCTGGCTACCCCACGCAATGGGAGCCAGCTGTGGCTGTCTCAGGTAGCATTATCAACGACTGATCGTTGTTGCAAGTTGAATGCCAGTGACTATCCTGCGGAAGGTGAGCCACCTCGTGGGTGTCTCAAGTAGCAAGGTCGCTTCGCTTATCATGACTAATCGATTGAGCCGCCTATGGCCGTCTCAGGTCTTACATTTAAATTGATGCTGCACGGTTTCATGCTTCAGTGACTTTCCTGCGGAAGGGGAGCCAGCTGTGGCTGTCTCAGGATGTACTTGATGATGACCGAGCTGAGGGTTGCACGGTTGAAGGCTTCGGTGACTCTCCTACGGAATGGGAGCCGCCTATGGCCGTCTCAGCTATTTTAGATTCGGGTTGCTCGGTGTCATGGGCCCTTCGGTGGGTCGTTCACTACGGGGCCACGCTTCAGACCTCACCCATCCCCTAAAGGGGACCCCTTGAGGTGAGGTCTTGCGCTAACACCCCCTGCGTTCTCTTGACTTGATTCGATCGTGGGGGACGCTGGCTCCGCATTTATGGGGGCCGTTACGGATCAGGCACGCTACGTCGATCGCCCCCCCTCAAAGCTGCGGACCCCAGTCGATAACTCCTGGGGCCTTGCGGGGGGGCTCCTTCTCCTTCGCTAACACCTGATCCTTCACTTCTTCATCTGGACTGACGCGCTTCGCATCTTGAGGGTGTTGGGTGCGTTAGTTGAGGAGGGTGAGTGAAGGGGGTGTTAGTGGAGCTCGAAGGAGGGGGGCTTGCAGCGAAGCTATCCCCGACCTTAGGAGGGGTAGTGTAGTTGCAACTTGCCAGCCCCCCGGTCGAGCGGAGCGTGCCCCCGTAACGGCTTCCTAGATCCGGAGGTCGTTAGTCACGCGTCGATCCCCCACAACTTTGAGACCACTGCTGCAGTACTCATCTTACAAAGGTCACCTTCCCCAGAGGGGACCCCTTTGCTCAGCACCTCCCCCTGATTCCTGCGCCCTACGGTTGCTGACACCTAAAGACTCCCGCTGCACCGACTCACCTAACTATATCGCTTCGCTTACCACCTTCACTAGAGGGAGCCGCCTGTGGCCGTCTCAGGTGGATTATTAATTATAGTTGCACGGTTGATGATGGTGATGATTGACACATGAACGTGTGTACACCTATCGACTCCCGCTGATGGAGCCACCTCGTGGGTGTCTCAGGTTAATCTATGACACCCCGTTAATTAATTCTCGATTTGAGACAGCCACAGCTGGCTCCCTGGTGAGGTTTATGATGATTCGGATAACGATGATGATGTTGATCTTGATGTTGACTGGTGATGACACCCATGACTCACGAGTCGCTCCGCTTATCAACACCGATTGATTGAGCCACCTCGTGGGTGTCTCAGGTTGACCACGTAATAATCCTTGTTGCACGTTGAGACAGCCACAGCTGGCTCCTTCATGTATGATCCTTACCGTTGCTGCAGTTACTATGTTGGGTCGCTTCGCTTACCGAACCCGTTAGATAGAGCCACCTCGTGGGTGTCTCGTATCACTGAATAATAATTATGGCTGCTCGAGACAGCCACAGCTGGCTACTTGTACTCATTTAAATTGATGCCGCAGGTTAAAAATGAGTTAGGGTGAGAGTAACTGACCATGATGTACGTGTCGCTTGTAACACTCCCTCACTCCTGAAGTCTCAGGGGACCGCTCGCTTGTTCACTTCTCCAGATTGAGTCTGCACGAGTCGCTACGCTTAACAAGTTCAGCCTAGGGAGCCAGCTGTGGCTGTCTCAGGTCACTTATAGGCCACGGTTGCACGGTGGGTGACTCAGGATGCACGGGTCGCTTCGCTTAATGAGTTAGACTGCGTTGAGCCGCCTGTGGCCGTCTCAGGTTGATTATAGATCAGGGCGGCAGGTTACTGACGCATACTCATCGTGGCGACGATGGTGTTGATCTTGATTATGATGGGGCCTATGACGACTCGTAGATTGGACATATAAATCGCTGCTGCTTATAACTCCGGTTACAAGGTGTCGCTCCGACTACTGATGATGAGCTGAGGTCGGTGATGTCGACGATAACTGACTCATGAATCACCGCTGCACTTGTCTATGAATCTGTTAATGAATCCTAATTGTTGAGACAGCCACAGCTGGCTCCCTTGGTGATAAAGATGTTATCCTGTTGATGATGACGACTTCATTGAAGGTGGATTACTAATTGATGTTGCAGGTGGGTAACAGTATGTACGATGTCGCTTCGCTTAGGACCACTGAACTTCAGGTGAACCATTTATGATTAGGACTACGGTAGGGTAACTCAGGTTGCAAGGTGACGCTTCGCTTACGACCATCTAACGAAGGAGCCAGCTGTGGCTGTCTCGGGTTGAATCTTTGAAGCTGAATCACGTGGACCCCCTTTAATTCTGTACTTGACCACGGCTTCCTTTAGTTCTGGATTTGACCACGATGGAGCCGCCTGTGGCCGTCTCGGTGGATGATGAGTCATTCGTTGAGACAGCCACAGCTGGCTCCTTCCGTTCACCTGTTGTTTCCATGGTGACGACTATCGTATTGACGACGCTGACACTCGCCTCATTTAAATCAGTGCTGCACGGTTGAATGAACTCAAGGTGGCTCCCTCGGTTGATGACACTCATGATTCAGGGTCGCTTCGCTTATCAATGATCGCTAAACTGCAGACAGCCACAGCTGGCTCCTCTTTATGACCTTGATGTCGCTTCGCTCAACATAACCGCTAAAGTTGTTTAGACAGCCACAGCTGGCTCCTCTTGCTAGGGTCCTGCTGTTGGTCATGACGGTTCTGATGATGGTGGCTAACCCGGTTGATTAGGATGTCGCTTCGCTTACTAACCATCGCTGCATGGAGCCAGCTGTGGCTGTCTCAGGTGGATTAATAATCAACGCTGCACGGTTAAGTCTTGATGCACATGTCGCTTCGCTTACTAACCATGATTGAATCGAGCCAGCTGTGGCTGTCTCAGGTTGATGAATAATAATCTTGGTTGCTTGAGACAGCCACAGCTGGCTCCTTCGTTGGTTAGTCATGGGTCTTAGCAACCCTCTATTAGTCATCTTGTGGATGGCTCAGTACTACCTTTAAATTCGAGTTGCGCCGTCTCGTGTCACATTTGGTTAGCTCACACTATGGGAGCCAGCTGTGGCTGTCTCATGTCCTGGCTCAAGCTTAGCTTTATTACATAAGGGCCGCCTGTGGCCGTCCCACCCCTTAATCCCCTGACAGGGGAGACCGGACAATGAGTCCTGCGGACGGCTACTGCACGGTGGTCGGTTCCTTCCGGTGGGGGCACGCTACGGGGGCCGGTCTACCCCTGCAAGTTGCCCAACTTATAACCCCTCCGATCGACTACCATCGATCTACGGGGTTAACGCTGTGCAAGGGGTAGCCCTTAAACCCCCTCCGCTAACACCCCCACCTCCCTCCACCTCGATTGACCTGTTGTTGGTAAACGACCCTCACGATTGACGTTGTTCTGGGGGCCCTCATTTCAGTCGATTCTGGGGATAATGGCAAGGTCTAGACCTTGGGTCCGAGGTCATTTTAGGTCGATTTCGGGGTTAAATGGGCCATTTCAGGGGTGGTTGATCTCTCAGTTGTTAGAAGGCTTTATAATCGCAGGGGTGGTGGCTGGATCATTTCAGGGGTCAGACTGGTCCTGGGGTTCATTTCTGGGGTTGAATCTGATGTCGGATCCGTCGATGTTAGGTAGGGACTCCTTTTAATTGCAGCTGACTCGGGTGGGGTGTTTATCAGGATGGTATGGCACATTCGTCGGTTCTGAGGTCCCACCTGTCGATTCTGGAGGTCGGAGGGGGGGGGGTCTTATTTCAATTGAGCCCAATTGAACACCATTTAGGCTATTTTTTGGGCCATTTTTACGTGTTAGTAGATTCATTTCTGAATAAATGGCCCAAATCGAGGATCAAGGGGTCGATCCTTGACTTGACCGAAAAGACCCTGTAAATGACTCATACGGGGAGCGTGCGATTCGAGGGGGTCCTGGGTCGATTCTGGGGCTGAAATGGACCAATCGACGATTCGAATTGAACATCAATTGGAACATATTGCGTAGTTAGATCAATGGATCGCGGGAGGGGTTACTTTTTGTGTCAACGAATCGAATTGAGTGGAACGATTGAAATAAGATCACTGGGGTCGATTTGACGGTTAGAGTGCAGTCCGTATGAGCCCTTTGACATGGATAATCAGAGTCGCATGCAACTTGGGAGAAACATTTAGTATCACTGTTACTAACAATTCAGGCTGCATCGTTGAATAGGACCGCACCTTCGTCGGGTGAGTATACTCGATTCAGGGTCTATGGAGGGGTGATTCAAGGTGCCACGATGATGGAGTGATCCCCTTTTAAATTGAGGCTGTTCGTTGATTGGTTTCATGGCTATTTTTAGAAGTACCGTGGCGTCGTTCGACGTTGCACCTTCGTATTTATAGGGCTGATGGTTATGAATCGAGGCTGCACGGTTGATTAAGGTTAGGTGGTTGGTGGCTGAGGTAATCGGTTTCATACTTATTATGAATCACGACCAAGTTGGGAGAGGTAATCCGTTTCATGGTCATTCACAATTAGGGCTGCACTGTTATGTTCAGTTGGGTGGTCGCCAGGTATCGGTGATTGTTTATAGCTGGTTGGAGGGGTTATTAAGGGTACCATGATGATGGGGTGAGTCATCTAATAGTTTAGGTTGCTCGTTGGTGAACTGGGAGCCTTATTTTAACAGTACTGTGGCCTCCGGGTGAGGGTTACCTAGCATTTATTAGGATGATCATTATAAATTAGTGTTGCACGGTTGAATACCACGATTGGGCACCCTTCTGCAAGGGGAGCCAGCTGTGGCTGTCTCAGATGATGTTAACTTAAACCACGGTTGCTTGGTTTCATACGACCTGATGCGATAAGTCCCTGCTCATGTGGGGTCTGCACGGGGTCGTTTCATTTCATTTCGGTGGCACGCTCGGGGCCGTTCAGGGCTGGCAAGTTGCAACTTATTACCCTACGCAAGCTCCGGGTAAACGCTGCAAGCCCTTCACTTGAACCCCTCCGCTAACACCACCTGCATTCCATTACACTTGCTACCTGCATTCATTTTAAATCGAGGCTGCGGAGGAACAATGCTTGAGACAGAACCCCAGTGTGTACAGGGAGCCACGGTCTTCACCTTCCTTAGTCCATACGTCACCTTATATCGGTCCCATACGACTGCTGCGGGTGACTTAGGAGGGTGCTCAATCACATCATCACTTTAATCGACTCGTACCCTCGGGTGTGTTCGGTGATCGGTGGTGATGCGATTGAGCACTTTCTGGTGGAGGATGGGTAATTCAACGCCTCGCAAGGGCTGCGTAGTTGGGGTGAACGGTAACTAGAGCGATAACACACGAGTAGGGAGCTCATTACTTATGAAGGGGTCCGGGCCTTTATCCCTTAGCTTATTCTGCCAGTGATGGCTGGGTAGGGTGAGGAGTGAGGCTTGGATTCTGGATGGGTAACAGCAGGATGGACTTCCCAGAAGTAGCACCACCTTCACGGGGACGTGGGGGCTGGACGGTACCGCTTCATCGACCAAATGGTGGGTGGGGTAGGCGCGAAAGGGGGGGACGGAGGGCTGGGTGAGAGGTGTCAAAGAGCCAACCGGCGTCTTGCTTTCATCCCTGGGGGTGGAGGTGGGGGGATCGGACGTCTGTGGGGTAGGACCTGCGAGACGGATTAAACTAAGAGCCTCATGAATCACGTCGGCACCGAGGGTGGGAGGGCGTGGGGAGTGGGGGAGCTTCTGGCGTATCGTGTTGGGCTGCTTTTGCTTCACGGTGGCGGGGCTGCTGGACTTGGGGGACGCCTTGATGTCTTACCTCCTTCAGGGATGAGGGTGGGTGGGGTGTGGAGGTGGTCTTCTGGGTCTGGTGGCTTCGTTGGGTGGAGTGGGGGTGGTTCTGGGTAGCTTGGTGGGCTGCTGGTGCTTTACTGGGGCTTCTTTGATGGCTTCTGTGGGTCAAGGTGTGAGGTGAGGTTCGTCCTCTGGCATCTTGGTGTACGGGGGTGTTGGGGAGGTGCTTGGTGGGGTGTTGGTGGTGTTGCTGGGTGGGCGATGCGGGGAAGAGGGGCACCTTCTTGGAGGGTGTGAGGCATGCCGCGTAGGAGGGGCGGATGTCAAGGAGTACTAGCTGCACTGTAGCATGCGACGACTGATCGGTTGTTAGGGGAGGCCACTACCTCTGGTTTCACTTGGGCACCTTGGTGTTCGTGGTGGGGCTGGACCGTGGGTGCTATGATCCGTCCCGTGAGGTTGTTGGGCGAGCGGTGTGTTAGTAGGACGAGTGCGCTTCTTGGAAACGGGGGGCGCTTGTTATCTGGGAACGTTCGGTTAGAACCCTGGGCTTCAGCAGAACCGGTGCTTCATCAACTACTGCCTCTTAAGCAGCAAGTGGTGGGGTGCTTGGGGAGCGGTTGCGGTGGTGAGGGGTGTAGGGCGTTCTTAGGTGGCGGGACATCATCACGGTGGTGTTCATCTTCTAACTGATAAAGTACCCGTCACGATGACTCACCCCTCTTGGAGGACCCAATCTGCGCGTGCCCCCGTTACAGCCGATCTCAGTAGTCTACAACACCAACCGTCGTCCGTACGGTCCCACCGAACATGGGGCGCGAGGAGGGGGGTTGGTGGGCGATGGGGGAGGATAATAAGTGACGGTGTGGAAACAGTACACGGGTGGAGGGCTTGAGTAGACAAACACAGTCGTGGGGGCAGGGTCGATGCTTGCATGTGTGTTACCCTACGCGTCATCGTATGGCTAACTACCTTCGGAACCATGGACTAGCGGGGTCCTTGTAAACCGGGGGTGTGAGATTGGTTGTACGGTTGGGCAACTGGAGGGAGGGGCGTGGCGAGGACCCACGTTCTGGGCGATAAGGGATGACGGACTACGGGTTGTGAACCTTACTGAGTCTTTATCCAGGAAACCACGTCCAGTGGGAGTACAACTTTCTTGAGGCGTCCCTGGTATTCTGGGATGACTGAGAGGGGTCAGTGGTAGGGAGGAGGTAAGGAGCGATACCGGCTGCCTAACCTAACACCATAAGAGAGCTCGTTACTTTATCACGTGGGGGTGGATGTTGTCGGGGTGATAGGTTGTACCTGACGAGTGTCTTCAACTTCTTCTGGAACTGACTCCATCCTGGCGGTGGGTGTTCGGTGCCACTCTGCTCCTTGTGGGTGGGGTGGTGGTCAGGAAGGTGGGAGGGCGGATGCTACGGTACGATCTCTGTGCACCAGGGGATGCCCGAGAGGGTGGTGCCGTCCGAGCGTGGACGTAAAGTGGGCGTTAGACTCTCTACGAAGCCAGAGATGGTGGAGTGCTTCGGCATGTTGGGGGGTCGGCTGGGCCTACGGCGGGTGCTGTTAGGTGGTAGGTTTAAACTCGGCTGGAACTCCCTTTGGGGACGGACAGTAGAGAGGGTGGTTCCCTGGATAACCGGGTTGGATTGGGACCGTTCTTCTGGGTGGGACGGGTGCTGCGGTGGTGGGGCCGTTAGCTGGGGGAAGGGTGTCGAGTGGAGGAGGGTTGGGTGTTAGCGTAGATCCGTGAGGCCCCCGCTAAGGCCCCCGACCTTAGGAGGGGGTCCGCAGCTTTAGGGGGGGCCGGAAGGATTGAAGCGTGCCCAACCCGGGGGAACGGAACTGGGGGGGGGGGCTAATGCGTTCTGCACGGGTCGCCTTCATCCCCAGAGGGGACCCCTTGTTGCTTACGACCTGACTCTTCGAAACTCTGGCTGCTTGGTTTCATGGTCCTCGGGTAGGTCAACTTACCTTGAGGGGGTCGCTTCGCTCGATACCACTGCTTCACTCCTCAACCCCGGGGGCCCTTCCCCGGGGCATCGCTCGTTCATGCGTTCATAACTACCAATCAACGTTGCACTATGTCGTTTCGCTTACTACTGCCCATCACTCCTCCCTACGTATCAAGGCTGCTCAGACTCGCTTCGCCTACTAATGTTCACTCATTCTTCTAACTAATGAACTGTACTACCAATCGCTGTTGCACTGGATAATCCTCATGATGGTCTAGCCTACTGACATCCGTAGGAACACTTTGATCAACGTCGTTCGCAGGCTCACTTACTATCACTGATCACAGCTAACTCAACCGCATGCTCGTGCCTCGCATCAACTGGACTACCTACCGATCACTGTTGCACTGGATGACGTATGTAGGGAGCAGCTACACAAGGTCGTTCCGTTACGATGGCCACGCTCCAGTCCCCGTCCATCCCCTGAAGGGGCCCCCTTGAGACGGAGACTTGCGCTAACACCCATCTACACTTCACTCAGCGACCTTACTATCAACTGACTCAACATGAGCGCTACCGATTGTTGTTGAACCTGGGCATCGAACCTGTTGGTAATCTGGCTGCCGACATCTGTAGGGAGATGGCACGAGGTCGCTTCGCTTTCAACGCTGCGTGACTCCTCAACCCTGGGGCCCCTACCCCAAGGCCTCGATCGCTCCTTTGCTTTCATAAACTGATGAGCTGAGGCAGCACTTACCAATCGCTGTTGAACTATGAACGCTCTGATGGTTGGCCTACTGACGTTGAACCTGTTGATGACTGGTCTGCTGACATCCGTAGGAACACCTTCACAACGTCGTTCGCAGGCTCACTTACCTAGTTTCATTACCATCAACCTTACCAATCGCTGTTGCACTGGATGACCGGTCTGTTGATGATTACTGACATCCGTAAGGACACCCTAACATGTCGTATGTACCTCACTTACCATCGATGGTATCAGCTGATGACCTGTATGCTCACATCGTCCTATCTAACGATCTTGGTTGAACTGCACTCTTGATTTGACCTTCCGTAGGGACACCTGAGCAAGGTCGCTTCGCTCACACCCACTCCCTCACTCCTCTCACCCTCGGGGCCCCAACTCCGAGGAGTAGATCGTTCGTACGCTCCTACTGATTGACGTTGCACGGGATGAGCCCACTGATGGGTGACCTGCCTACTGACATTCATAGTCGTTCAGTCGTGACCTCCTTCACTTGACTTTATCACCTACCAATCGCTGTTGAACTGATGAACTAACTTTAGACATCCGTAGAGCAACCTGCACAGTGTCGTTCCTTCCGGCTGCCACGCTACGAGCTTCCCCTCTCCCGCAAGCGGGGCCCCAAGGAGGGGAACTCTACGCTAACACCAGCCTCCCTCCACTTGCATACCTAGATCATCGCTGAACGGGCTCCGCAGGGTCGCTTCGCTTACTGCCGTTACGGGTCGCACGCTACGGGTGACCGGGGGGCTGGCGAGTTGCGAACCTTACACCTTACGGATTCTCCCATCTACGTGTCCCATGCTCCTACAGGTCCCACTCCCCAAAGGGGCCCCCAAGATGGAACCTTCCGTCCGCGTGGGTCACTTCGAAGGGAGATTCCTCCAGGTGACGGAACGCAAGCCCCCCTCCTTCACCCTGCGCTAACACGACCCTGCACTCGGACTTGTTGGCTGAACTCATGATCACTGCTGCACATGATTACTGACATGCGTAGGAAGGCGCCTTGGGGTCTTGTGGCTGGTTCCGTGGGAGGTGACGTTGCTCATGGCGGCTTTCCTGGTGATCTTGCGGACTAGCGATTCAGTCTTCATGATGACCAAGTGGGTGACGTCGATTCGTTGTGGGTCATGGTCGATCATCTACAGGTTGAGGCTGCTCTTGATGATATCGGTGGCGGGTATGCTGGTGAAGATCGAGGCTGCAGAGGTGACGTCCCTGTTGATTGATGGAGCGGCTGGTTGAATCATCCTGTTGAAGATCCTGACTCTACCGTTGATTGCTGGTCGAGTGGGTGGTGGTGACGTCCTTGCTGCGGGTCTAACCTGATTCGTTGACCTTCCTGATGACTGACGTACTCGTCGATGGTAATGTCGTTTCCGTCGTTTGAGGTCCTGAGGGTGTCGATAATCGTGGCGATGGAGCCGGATGTGACTGACAACGTTTACCAATCGATGTTGAACCTGACTGGTGCTCTTCCCGTTGATCGCATGTTCGGTTCCTTAGACGATCATGTCATGGGTGCCCATGATGTTGGGGAAGGTGGTGTTGATTGGAGTGCTTCGTTAGTCATCCTATCCTACAGATCACGGTTGCAGACGTCTAAGCTGGCTCCTTGAGGTCATGTTCCGCGTCATCAAAGGGGGTTCCGTGTGGCTGACTCTGATTGAGGTGGCTTCCATGTTCCGCGTGAGGTCCTGTTACTGAAGTGGGTGATCGCGGGGGTCCTGCAGGTGGAGTTGACCGAGGGACCTGTTAACGATTTTGGCTGCAACGTTGGACGTTCTGTTGTTGGAGTAGGTAGTGAACCTTCTGTTGATGATAGAGCAGGTGATGTTGACATTCTGTATGATGACCGATATGGTGATCGGGGTCCTGTCGTTAATCATGTAGGCGATGTTAACGGATGAGTAACTGGTGATGACGTTCGAGCTGATGATTCTGTTGATGATGATCGAGGCTGCGCCGTTGGGATTCCTGTTGTCTAACAAGTTGGTGTTGATTAAGCATGCGATGGTGACGTCCTTGATGCTGATAACCGTGGTGATGAACGGGTAGGGATAGTTGTAACGACTTGCTGATCGAGTAGGTGGTTGTGACGGTCCTGTTGACGATCTAAGCTGAAACGTAGACCTTCCTGTAGTTGATGGGCTGACGGTCTCGTTGATGGTTGAACTGATGGTGTTGACGTTCCTGTTGACGATGAGTCGGTGAGGACACTGATTCCGTTGTTGGTCTAGGTTACGTTTGAATCGGTGCTGTCGTTCATATGTAGGTTTATGTTCTCGGTAGTGACGAACAGGCTGATGGAGGGTGCAGTGAGGGTGTTGATGAGCTACAGATCGATGCTGCTCTGGTTACGTAGTTGAGGGTCGTTGCGATGTACCCGACGATTGAAGGGTTCCTGGGCTCAATCGACCTGTCCTTCCCATCAATCCCCATGTCGATACCGTCGGTTGAGAACCTGGTGATATCCTTCGGGTGGCGACGTTGCTATCCTTTACGGTGATCGGCATGGCCTTCCTGTCAGTTGACACCTTGTTGATGTCGGTTGAGTAGCCAACGAGGTTGGTCATGTGCTTCGTGGTGATGGAGCTGTTCGACTTAACTTTACCAATCGACGTTGAACCGATTGACATAGCAGCTATGCTCTGCATGGGGTCGTTCCATTACACTACGGACCACGCTCCAATCATCCTCTCCCGCAAGCGGGGCCCCAAGGAGGATGATCTGCGCTAACACTCCTACGCTGCATTTCACTTGCTGAGGAGCCGACTGGTGACGAACCTTACAGATCACTGTTGCACGGTTGATGAGCCTACTGACATCCGTAGGGAGACACCTCTGCTATGTCGTTCGCAGGCTCACTCACTGACCAACTGACGATCGCATGCTCGTACCTCGCATCAGATTATTTTACCAATCGAAGCTGCACTGGTTGACGGACTCCTTGTTGATGACGACTGTTGATATATGTAGGGACTCCTTGTACGAGGGCCTTCGAAGACTCACTCGATGACTTGGCTACTAATCGATGTTAAACCTGACTATGTGCCGCATACTGACAACTAGGGGACTGCACGAGGTCGCTTCGCTTACGAACGTTCATCCTTCACTCAACC
>KZ994425.1:0-11890 GCA_003614705.1 Blyttiomyces helicus | reverse complement strand
AACAAAGGCGTTTTTCGTGATGGCAAACCCGACGATTTTATCTCAATGTCAACGAATGTCGCATATGTTCCTTATGATGAGCATGACCTTAAAACCAGAAGTGCCCTCGAGAAGTTTATTGCCGTAATATTTCCTAGGAAAGAAGTTTTTATTATCTTTGTGAACAAAGAATATATATAATCAAATGATTGTGGAAATTTCGGCAACAATTGTGAGCGTGTATCCCCACAAAAAAGATTCGCAGGGAAACATTATTCATACGTTAATGCTTGATAATGTGACTTTCTTGAAATCGAACACAAATTCTAAAGAGATTATGGGAAAGATAATAGCTGAAATAAAAAACGTGCAATCACCTTCGTCTAAAATACCTTTCAAATGCGGAACACCTATCTCAATTAGGGGTCAATACACTCAAAAAGGTTCTGATCTTTTGTCTTCCATTGACCAAACTTATCGGCCATAAGGGCTTGTTAGGTACAATGGATTCATTTATTGATAGAACATTTTCTTTCCGAATGGAACATCTTGCATTTCGAAAGTTTAAACAACCCCTCGTATTTTTAGGTAATAGGTACAATTGAATCATTTATCGATAAAATATTTAAATTTTTGTTCAAAATCGACACAGTGCAGGTTAAGAAACAGTGAATTTGTTAGATGCAATGTAATCGTTATCGATAAACATTTGTATTTTCATTACGGCATTCAAGTCAAACATTAACATTATTCAACTTCATACACAATGTCGGCAGAATATCTAACATATAAACAATAGATATGATAATATAACATCATTAGCAAATGGAAGAAGGAATTTATCTCATTCAAAAGTCCGAGACTAAAATTGTGTCCATTTGGCACAGCTTTCGCCAATTTATTGATCACGGCAACGTCATAGAATTAGCTTCGGGCGTTGTAATTGCCGGTGCGTTTTCTTCTGCTGTTTGTAGCTTCGTGACGGACCTCCTCACGCCATTGTTGGGATTCATTCTTCCTTCAACTTTGCCGGAACTTTTTCTAGTCATAAGAAACGGCCCAAAGTTTCCCTACAAATCAAAAGAAGCAGCAAAATCTGATGGAGCAATTACATGGAATTACGGAAACTTTTTGGAAGTTGTGGCCCATTTTCTATTCATTTCAACATTCCTTTTTGTAACCATCAAGACGTATGATATTATTTGACACGTTACACCACGTTCCGAATCAAAAAGTTCAAAATCGTGCCCTTGCTGTTCAAGGCATGGAAGAAAGAATGAACAAACGGATACTGATGATAAATCGAATGATGATGAACCAAAAGAGTAGAAGAATTGAATAATAAACATGTGAATCAGCATCGTAATGAAAACAATAATCATCAATCATTGGCATATGTTAATTAAGCGTACAACATGACTCATGCATGATGCCATGATACATGATAATTATTATCATATATCATACATTAGTTAACATAGCACATTATCCATCACAATTATACATTTTACGTTAAGTGATACATTATATTGATTCAATCGCAGTTACGCAATCTGATTTTATTTTGTCATGGTCCATCTTTGACAATTTTTCTGAATATGTATTATTCATGAATTCTTTTACCTTATCAATTACTATATTTTTGAAAGCTTTTTCGTCTTCTTCATTTGTAGTTATGGAAGGATCATCATATGATCTAGCCACGACTTTGAGATTAGAAGTATCAGGGACATCTGAATCTGAACTATATTTGTGGATTGTTTCTTGGAGGATTTCGTTGCTTTTTTGTAAAGCATCATTCCTGATTTGTTCAACTGTCATGGCCCCTGTGACTAATAATTGATCATAATCTGTTTGTACTAAACTTTCCATAAGACGAGCACATCTTCCATTTGAACACACAACGTCATTTCCTTGCTTGCTCATGTCTATTAAACTATCCAGGACCGCATCCTTGATCAAATCTTTGTTTTCTTTATTGGCAGCTAAATTGGATCGTGACCATACGACGTTTAAAACTTCATTTTCAGTTGTCCCAAGTGCAATGTTGTATTTGCCCGTCTGAATCTCTGACAAGGCGATATTTGCTTTTCGCTTCTGAAGAACGTCCAGATCCTTTGTGTTAATGTATTGTTGTATTTCTTGTTATAATAACGGTTTGCTCATATTTTCCATGGCTTCCGCTTTGAGTTGTTCATATGTTTTACGAAGCTGAACATTAACAGCGCTATTGTGAACATTTTGTGCATCGGCGGTGTTACTTATGTTTTCTTCTACATAATTTTCAAAAGCTTGACTTTTTGTTTCTGACGCAATCAAAGCTTCGTCAACTGTTTTCTTCATTTTCTTTGGTCTGGTAGTTGCCACTGCCTCGATAAAATCATTGTATCTTGAATTGGCATGCAGCAAATCATTATGTCTTTCCGCAAAATGTTCAATTTGATCAATTTCAAACCAATCTAATTCGTCGTTGTCTTCTTTTTCAAGATTCAAATTAATCATATACTTGTCGACAACATTATTCAGCACCCTCAAATTGTTGATTCTGCCCTCATGAGCGTTCAGATCAATTAATCTTGCAGCTGAAAAATAATCTTTCTTTGTCGGATTATGTATTTTATCGATAGAAACCAAAGCCTTTTCGGCATGTTTGTCAAAGGTTCCATTCGAAAGGCTTACTTCTTTGTGAAATATTTTTCTATTTCTGTATTCTGAGAAATAATAGTACGCCAGAGCAAATATCGTTGCTGCAATAAACAGTATTGTATAATTCATCACAAAGGCTTAACAATAGTCCATAAAGAAATGTATTCTGAACCAACGCATGATCTTTGAACTACACAACTATTTTTAACCTTTTTTCTTTATGACGGCGGGACTTTTTCTCAATCTTTTCCGACGACCGCCTTTAAGTGGACTGTCAAACATAATATGTGATTTGGTAAATGACGAAAGAGACACGTCACTCGCAGGTTTTTTTTTGTCGAACGCTTTTGAAAAAATATCTTTATTGAAATAAATCTTCAAATCATCTAGCCTTGTATTCAGATGTTTAACTGATTTTCCTTGCTTGCTTTTCGTCGCATCGTCTTTTTTTGCAAGATTGCCAAAAAATACGTTCAACATGGGGAAGTGTTACGCACCACGCGTAACACTTTCCCTGATTATGTTTAATTTATAGTGTTTGTAAAAAATCCGCATTTTTTCTTTATTTGAGAAAGAATATGATGACAAATTAGTTGACGAAAACTTTGTGGTTTTGTTATCGATAGATTAATTCATGACGATGAAATTGGAACTTGAAATCCATGATGAAAATTGCAAATTTCTTTATCGATAAATGATGTAGGAAATTGGAACCAGAACTGTTAATTCATTCGTCAATGTGTAATTACAAGCAAATCAATTGGTAATAGCATCCAATCTTACTCACAGGGACAGAGTTTCGGCACCTGATCCGACAATCAACCAACTAGAAAGAACATTGTCCCATTGAAGAAATGCACTTTGACCTGTGAAATTAAAAATGAATATTGCCCCAGGTTCCTCTGGAATTGTCGAAGTACAAATAAGTTTCATTTTGGCGAATTCAGCCATTGAAGATATAATTACCAACTTTCTGTGCCCATCTGCAAGACCATTGGGCAACGTACACACTGCCGATGCTCCTCCAGCATGACTGTAATTTACAGAAATATACGAAGTCTCGACCTCAACGCTCAAGGATTGCGTCTGTCCAGTTGTCAAGCTAAAACGCTCGCTGCTAGTGTACAAATTTCCAGTCATTGTTCCGCCTCCAGGTATTTCATTTCCACCATCTCTTAAAAGAACTCCATAAGAGTAGAGAAGTTGTGTCGTGATGGTTTGCACGTCTAAGATTGTTCGAACCTGATCTGGAGTTAATGCGTCGATCAATCCCCCAGTCTGACGCCCAACTATAGTACCTTCAGGAACAGTCAACGGTTCAGGTGTTTGAGCTACATCTGCTTTCAGTATTGAGTTGTCAATATACAAGTTATTTGGAACAATATCGAGCATCTGAGAGAGCTGTGACAGATTCAACGCTTCAATATCTCCTCCGAATCTGCCAATTAAAGTGTCATCAGGGACGATCAAAGCCATTGGTTGACCTGCAGTGTTTGCAGTCAAAATGGTTTCATCAGCCGTGAAATCGGTTGTGTATAAACCGTTGGTCACAGTCCCAGAATTTCCTGTGATGTCCGAATCTACAGTTCCTCCAGCAACTGAATTTCCTGAAATTTGACCGGACGCGAAAATAACAGTTCCAGAAGAAACATTGAGAATATTTCCTGAAGATAAGTTTATTGAAGAACTGCTGATTTCCCCGCTCGAAAAGTTTGAATTGGAAAGTGTTCCTCCGGAAAACGAAGACGACATTATTGATGTCGAACTTATCGTCCCACTGAAGAATTCACTTGTGGCAATAGAACCGTTATTGAAGGAACTCTGAGATATCGAACCACTGTCAAAAGTGGAGGTTGTTATCGACAAATTCGTCGCTTGACTGTTTTGAAGAATACCATTTACAAATGTTCCAGCGAGTAATGAATTTCCATTCAAGTTCACGTTTCCCGTCAACATGAACCCAGAA
The DNA here is from genome assembly GCA_003614705.1 of Blyttiomyces helicus. NCBI lineage: Eukaryota > Fungi > Chytridiomycota > Chytridiomycetes > Blyttiomyces > Blyttiomyces helicus. The sequence continues at coordinate 7,299 of KZ994425.1, read as the reverse complement.
ATATTGGGGACTGTTTATATTTCGTTCGCGAACGTAAAAGAATCGTTGGTAACAAGTTTTCCAGAAATATCTGCAAACACTATGTCGATGGCTGTCAGTGTGGTATCGGTTATGCCTTGCGCAGTAATTCTAAATGGCCCTGCATTCCAGTCTCCTGTTAGGCTGGTTGTTCCGTCAAGCCTGACAAACGGTGTAGGTCCGACTTAGGTCCGTCATAACAAAGTCAGATGCATTATATCCGTCTAGAAAATCCGCATTCAAATTGGTGACTAAATTCGTGCTGGCAACTTCCAATTGTCCTTGTACGGTGAGATTCGTAAATGCTCCAGTGGACGGAATTGAAGCCCCGATGACAGTGCTGTCTATAGAGGATGACGTTATTTCTGCCATTGTCAAATTTTCACCATTGAAATTGGCTGTTCAAGTTAGGTACCACAGCACTGCTGTCGACTGATAACATTCCATTAATTGTTAAATTTGTAAATACCCCTGTCGAAGGTTGAATACTTCCTATTGGCGAGTTGTTTACATTTGTATTATTGATATATCCTCCAGTCAAAGTCTGGCCATTCAGGTTCACGTTTCCAACCAAGATAAAACCTGATATCATCGGCACAGAAAGGGTGTTGTTTGCAAACGAAAAGTTGTCGTTGGTAATCAATTTACCATCAACATCTGCAAAAACAATATCAGTCTGTGTTAGGGTCGTGTCAGTAATGCCTTGGACAGTTATTCTATATGATCCTGCATTCCAATCTCCTGTGAGGGGAAGTGTACCATCTAACCTCACAAAAGGTAGTTCAAAATTGCCTTCGCTTAAGACAAAATCAGAAGCTTGATATCCGTCTAACATATCGGCATTTAAATTCGTAACTAATGCATTGCTGGAGACTGAAAAGGTATCTTGAACTGTGAAATTTGTGAAAATGCCTGTTGATGGAACTTGCGATCCTATCGGCGTACTATCGATAGTTGATTTTGTTATTGTATCTTGAGTAAGATTGGTTAATGAAATGTTTCCGTCTGTCAAATTTCCTCCGTTCAAATTAATGTTTCCCATCAATTGAAATGAAGAAATATTGGGAACAGTCAATGTGTCGTTGGAAAATGTAAAAAAATTGGAGGTGATTAATTTCCCACCAACATCAGCAAAAACAATATCTGTTGCAGTCAATGTTGAATCGGTGATCCCACTGGTGGTTATTCGAAAATTTCCTGCATTCCAATCAGCAATTAACGGAGTTGTTCCGTCAATATGCACAAAATATGACGCATGATAACCGTCAAGTAAGTCAGAGTTCAAATTTTGCACCAGATTTGAATTACTTACAGTAAACTGATCAAGTACGGAAAGATAGGTAAAAGTGCCAGTTGAAGGTAGAACAGAACCGATAGATGTTCCGTCAACATATCCCCCTGTTATTTTGAAATTGCTTCCCGAAATCAAATACGCTGCTGCATTTAGTGACCCCAACAATTGAGGAGCATATATTCCTGTCGAATAAACATTTCCCACTGAAATGTCACCAACCTGGCCAGAGTAGACGTTGTTTACTCGACTTGCATTTGGAATGAATGTCCATTTTTCTATCGATCTGTCAAAACCAAAAAATGCCATTCTGGAACTAGAAGTGGTCGATGTCAGTCCGGTGTCCCAATTTACCTGAACTCCAAAATCAAAACCATTGTTCATAGTGAGAGCAGATCTTACTGTTCGTTGCACGATCGCGTCAGCAGGAATTTCTGGGCAGGGAACTACAATTATAAATGTTTGCGCTGATGGAACTGCTTCGACTAGATAATCACCATCAATATCAGGAACGCTATCCAGAATTGTGACGGAATCCCCAACTATTAAGTTATGAACAGTCGTCACTGTTATCAGTGTATCATTTTCATCGGCTTCGGACATGTCCGAAATTGTCAATATTGTACCACCACCCAAGGTTATAATACCACTATCAAAGTTTGCCTGAGTCTCAATTGTAAGAGTCGACTGTTTGCTCACTATCAAATTTCCCGTTATTCTAACATTGCTGGACTCCAAAGTTATCATATCAGGACTGTAAATAAAGAGTACGTCCCCGTTACTCATTATGGAATGTTGTGAATCTCCAAATGTCAAACTAGAATTTGTTGGTATTTCGATTATATTACTTACGAGTTGTATGGGTGTAGAGCTTTCAATTGAAAAGTTAGTCATGGATTGCGAAATCGTGGTTGTTCCGTTGCCAAAATTCAATACAGAACTGAACGGAATCAGAACATTTCCTGTCCCAGGATTCAGCAAAATATCTCCAGCTAGAGTATCTATTGCTAACGTACCTCCCTTAGAAGAAACTGAACCAGCGGTTCCGAAATTTAACAATATTGTGTCGCCAATGTTTACTGAATTCAATGGAGATAGATTTATGTTTCCTATCTCGTCAATCAAATTCAAATTTCCGTTTACGTCGCTTGTCAGATAAATTTGGCATTCATTTGTCACTGAATCGTGATGCAAACATAATCTATTGGGAATCAAAACATGAGGACTCGTCAGTGTGATCTGTTCAGAACTTGATATTTGCAAAAACCCGCCTTGAAATCCTTGAATCACCGACGATGTCTCCAAAAATGACACGGACGAATCACACATTGTCGTCGTTGCTAGAGTAATTACACCTGCACTGGTCAGAACCAAATTACCGATACTTGTCAAAGACAATGACTCTTGACTTGTTATACTCACACCGCAGTTCGAGTTTACTGTTAATAAATTTGTTGAAGAAATGCTCATGCTTCCTGAACATGACAAAGTTGCATCACCATTCGAAATCACTGACATATTTCCGGTGCTGGCCAATGAAATCGATGTTTGCGCCGTGATTGCAACAGAAGCGGAACTTTGAATAGAAACTGAAGCGCCTGTTAAAGACATATTTTGTGCGCTAAGCATCGTCACTGTGGTTGAAGATGTCAGCGATATCGGACCTGCATTGGTGCTAATCGACAAAGAAGAACCCACCACTTCTATTCCACTTTGACCCGTTATTGACAATAATCCGACACTCGTAATCGAAGTGGTTCCTTCTATCGATAGATTCATTGTTCCGGTGTCAGAGAAAACAAACGAAGATGATTGCAGTTCGAATCCTTGGTTTGCTTTCAATCCAATTAGCCCTTGACTAGATAGTGTCATATTGCTTATGGCAGATAGAGATAAAGAACTTTGTGAGGAAATGTTCGACTCCCCCGACGAAGTAACTGTGAAATTTCCAGAACTTTCCAAACTCAAATTACTTGCAGCAGAGACCAACACTGATTGCGATGAAGTCACATTGAGCGTTCCAATACTTTCCAACGTCAACGTTCCTGAACTTGTCAACGACATAGAAGTGCCGGCTGCTTGTTGAAAAGAACCTGCAGTTTGCATTGATAACGAATCTGTTCCGTTCACCGTAATATCCGAGCCTGTCATATCCAGTGAAGTTTGTGCAGATAGAGTCATTGTTGTATTCGATTGCAAAGAAGTGTTTCCAGTGCTAACAAACATAATTGTTTCCGCACTTGTCAATGAAAAATCAGACATGGTTGAAATAGACCCTGTCGACTGACCCACAATAGAAAAATTGCCTGAAGATGTTATTGACGCAGTTGATGATGACACTGTTAAACCAGCATTGCTTGCAATTGTCATGTTATCTACAGATTCCAAAGAGAGTGAAGTTTGAGACGAAATCATTAAAGTTGAGGCGCTGGTCAGGGAAAATGAACCACATACAACAGTTATGGGAAACTGATGCGTGGTAATGTTAAAACCATTTAATGCCGTTATAGTGAATAACCCATTACTGTTTATGGTTGTTGTATTAGAAGAAGATAGAGTAAGAGAACCAGACGAAGATGTCAAGCCTACATTGTCGATTCCTGTCAAATTCAAGAATGACCCCAATTCAATAATTACACCATTAGAGCCGTCCAAAGTCAAAAGCTGTTGACTTGAAAGTGTCATAGTCGACAATGTCGACGAAAAATCCAGCATGGAAGCACTTTGAATGGTGATATTTTCTGCAGAATTGATGGAAAAATTTAACGTTGAATCAAGCGTCAAGGAACCCGCAGAGGTTATGGACATATTATCTTGAGATGTTTGTGACACTGTGCCACCAGTCAATATCAACGATGTTTCTCCATCTATCGTGATGGAAGGACTTTCAATATCCAACAATGGAGTAATAAAATTTATGCCAACAAGTCCAGTCAGTATCAGTAAAGCATTGCTTGTTACAGACATATTTCCTACGCTGGATAACGATGAAGTCCCCAAACTTGTCAAGATAAACATATCCTGCGTGGATATGTTTCCAGTGGACCCGCTCACTAAAGAGAATGATTCAGATAATGAAAAAGAAGACCCGGGCGCGGATGATGTTGAAAAACTGATTCCAGTTGCAGAATTTATTGAAAACAATCCGGTGCTTGTAATGTTAGATGTCGACCCGACCAATAAGGAAAACGATTCACTGCTGGTTATGTTTAAATTAGATACACTGACTGTAGCATCAGATACTGCTGAAATTGATAAAGTAGATCCACTGGTCACATTCATTTCGGAAACAGTTGAAATTGAAAGTTGTCCCCCGCTTGTCAATGTTGCATTGCCTGAAGTGGTGCTTATCGATAAAGAAGTGTTGGCCGCAAGGGTAACATTGTTTGAATCAACTTGCACAAGAGTTGAACCCGATATTTTGATTGAATCCGGACTTCCGAGAACCACACTTTATCCAAAGACTGACAGAACATTATTATCATCTACGGAAACACAGTTTCCATTAGACCACCTTATTGCAGAGACTTGATTTGAAAATGAAATATCTCCATCTATGAAAAGACGCGTGCTTTCAGAACCTGTTAATTGAATCATAAATTGGTTTGTCATTCCGATTCCAACTTGTCCAAAGGTATTGATTATAAAATATGGTATCAAAGAGTCAATAGTTGTTTCTACTGAAGAAGGAGAAGTTCCACAAATTGCATAATTTGCAGAATATTTCCCTGCTCCCCATGCATACTGTCCTTCTGTTCTGAAAAGAACTTGCGAAGCATCATCTAAAAAATCGACATATCTTGTTCCTATTGTAAGTGAATTTTCTTGCAGGTTGGTCTTAATTCCTAGACATCCAATTACATGATTGTATGTGAACACTCCGGGGTCTTCAATCAAAGTGTCTGACGAATCTCCGACAAATACTACACTCTGGGCATGCCAAGATCCAACATGACCTGTTCCCCCGTATTCTGTTGAAATGATCATTCCTTCCCACTGAGCCCTTGTGATATTTCCTTCTAAAGACAAATTCAATGGACTTCCCATCGTATCTGACCATACCAGTTCATTTTGAGCAGAGTTCCATGTTAAATTTGAACTTCCGATTGTAAATCCCTGTTCCAAAATGGTTGGTTGATTCAACACAATGTTTCCCGAACTACGTAATGTCAAATCTCCCGATTGGTATAACTGAATTGATGAAGAGGAAGAAGACGCATTTGGTTCGCCAAAGTATAAAGTATTCGGTATGGTGACAACAGAATTAATATTCAAGTTTGGTACATTGCCAATAGTGAACGTGTCTGAATCAGTCCAATGAAAAGTAGCAGTTCCTATCGATAAATCACCTTGCTGAGACGATTCTGTTCCGATCAACAAATTTCCTCCCGGAAGGGTTATTTGGTCCGACGCTATCACCAATGAACCAGTTGTCCCCGTTATTGTTTCGCTGGTAGAACCAAATTCCAATGGAATATTCAAAGGCACAAATATAGAGGAACCTGCGTTCAATGTAATTGATGTTGCAGCATTGATCCCCACTGCTGTACCTGCATTCAACACAACAGATGTTACGGCATTTAAATCCAATTGGGGATCGCCATTTATCAAATTGGAAGACAGTCCATTCACAGCAATAGTGGTATTTACATATATGTTGTTAACCTGAAGATCTCCCAAACCATCTTTGGAAAATACTTCCTTTGTATTTATTCTGTTACTCAAAAGATAAAATCTTTCACCGTCTGATTGAGAAAAACCCATGAATCCACGATTGCCGTCTCCCCAGAAAAACTCCACCCCGCGATCCTTAACATATTCATCGACATTGGAAATACCTAGCGATATGATTGGATGTTCCATCACAGTCTTTGTGCTTTCTATCTCCGTAGTGGGTCCGTTCACAGTCAATGAACCATTGATAACAACGTTCTGATCAATCGAAACTCCAATCATATTTGAAATATGCAATGTTCCGTCAGTAGGTGATGAAAACACGCTGCTGGATGGCCCAAATTCTAAAGGAATTCCATCTGGTATGTTCACACTTGTTACCGCAGACAGACTGATTTCTGGGGAATCTAACGTTATGCTTTGAATCGAGTCTACGGTGATTGGTATTTGGCTGTTTATCGATAAAACTGTCTGAGAATTGGTTGGGATTGTTGAAATGTAAGCAACATTGGAAAACAATATTTCACTTTGCAACGGCAGAAGAATCTGAGTAGAGTCTAAACTAATCGTCTCGCCTCCCGAATTAAAAGTAATCACTCCACCAGCTGTCAGTATCATATTTGATGATGATTCCACAGTCATACTTCCGCTGTTGGAAATCAATCCCGTTGCCGAAGTGTTTCCAACCTGAAAAAGAACATTGTCAGGAATGACCAGTTTCTGTGTTGGAGACAAATTCAATATAGAGTTTGCATTTATTGATAAAGAATCCGAATCGCCCGTAATGCTATTTCCCATATTACCTCCAAAATAAATTGAATTTCCTGATGCAACAGATATGTTACCATTGAAAGTAATTGGTTGTGATGAAGATGTTGATAATGTAATCCCCCGTCAAGAGAACCAGTGATACTTGTTGTGCTTGAAAAATTTATAGGTGTTCCTGTTGGAATATTTACCCCCATAGAAGATGATGGTAAAAGATTAATAGCGTTCGGAGAAGTAATGTTCAGGGAACCATTAGTTGAATTTATTTCACCTCCGTTATTAAACACTATGGATGATGAAAAATTAACAGGTTCGCTGGTATTAAAATTCACACCACCCGAAGGAGCATCAAAATTTATATCAGGATCCCCGATTATCTGCTGCAACTGAACTCCTTGCAATTCCATTATGCCTTTCGAACCAGATACAGTTTTTGTGCCATCATTATTTAATGTGATTGTTGCAGAAGGAACCCATGTAAAATTGCTGGTCGATGTTACAAACCCAAAGAAACCATGCTGCAATATGCTGTTCACTTTGTATTCAAC
>KZ994424.1:0-11891 GCA_003614705.1 Blyttiomyces helicus | reverse complement strand
ACGCCCTGTGCTTCTTCACCAAATCCCTCGCCCACTTCGCAACTTCCTTCGATGTAGCCGACGTGCGGTCCGCCTTCACTTCGGCAATGACAGTGTCGATCCAATCGGCCGTGAAAAGGACCTTGAAGGACCCGTTGAAAGGGAAAGCATCGGCAAGGTCGCCGACAAGGCCAACGATCGTGCGGCCCATCGTTTCGGATCGGTCGGAATCGGCGACCACGACGGCGCAGAACTCGAGAATCCCCGGTGCGAAGGTGACGAGAAGTTCTCCTATTTGGCGGATATGAATTATTTAAGTTATGCCAAGTGTGATCCGGGGGCTTGATACTGTCGTGTAATATCAAAGCGCTCGTTACTCACGTTTGGGGCTTTCCTTAAGAGCTTGCACGATGCCGACGTACGCTTCGATGATTCCCTCGCGAAGCTGAATGCGGTACTCCAGCTCCTCATAGTCAACCTATAAACGTAAAAAGTTATCAGTCATTGCCACGCACAGATTAATCAACCACAATTCCGGCTTAGATCTCGAAGAACTCACTTCGTCCGCCATGGCGAGTCCCGAGGCCTGGCCAAGAACAGACATCGTAACCGAGAGGTAGGGCTCGAAGTTATGTCCAATGGCCAACGCAATGTCTCCAAAGCAGGCAAGAATCGACGGCTTGACGCTACGAGAAAGGGAGGGGTTCTATGAATTGACGAAGATGATGTTGAGTTAGTGGCTGTGAATGCATGAGAGAATGCGCCCCAATAGTCCAGCTACTCGAAGCCTGAAACGTACGGAAAGGTTCGTCATCAAGATGTGCATGAAAGGGTCACACCAAGGGCGCATCTGTTCGGTAATTGCACGGCAAATGTCTCCAACGAGGCCGACAGCGATCGTGCAAGTCTAATGAAAGCCATAGGTATGTTAGGGATAAACGGTATTACTCAAATATCATATATCTGCCCGAGAATAAATACGTATACCAAAGCCCAAATCCCTGAACTTACTTGGTACTCTTCGTGGTTGTTGAGAGCTGCGGTCAAGATCGGCACGAAAGTCTCCATATAGCGAATGAAATCAGCCTCAAGAGCTACGCGGTTGCAAAATGTAACGGCAGCAGATTAAAAACATTGATCCGGTTCAGAAATGGCACGCATCATATCCACCGAAGATCTCACCAGATGCGAGGGCGCCAACTACGAGGAAAGAGTCTTCGAGTACAGTAGACCTCTTCGACGCAGACTGTGTAACAGCGATAATGAGCTGCATGAGGCGATCCGAAAAGGGGACTACGCCCTTCTGGAGGCGACGAATGACACTCTAGAGAAGGTCAAAAGGGGTAAGTTATGTATACGCTAATCGCAGTGTCGATAAATGGCGGCTTCATCGAGGACGGAATGAAACGTACGGTGAGGACGCTGCAAAGGTTCGACTGAGCTTCGTAGATTGCACGACGGTCGTCGTCGCTCACGACCTATATGGGAATATAGCGGTAAGTTATCGCCGGGAATTTCCGTATAAAGCGTAAACCACGTAGGTGTAAGGCTCACTAACCTGCGCGGTGAGAGAGTTTCCCATGTGGTCCAAGATAGCGGCGGTAAGCTTCGAGACGGTTGGAAGACAGTCCTGAGGAGGGAATCGTTAACTACCGCCGATCTCAGAGTGGGAAAACAGCTAATAAGAAAAAAAATGTTCTCGAGTACTCCGCCTACCTGAGCGCAGCAGCTAACGAGGGAGGAGACGGCCTCATACGCGGATGCCTTGAAGTTTGGTTCCTGGTTAGGCCTGAATGGCATAGTAGAAATGCGTTAAGAGCGTTACATATCAGGGAATCAAAGACGAGGAAACAAATGAAGGGCGCTTACTTTTCAGCCGCGGCAGTGAGAGTGTTGATGATAACGTCGAAGTACTTCGATAAGACGTAGGTGTCAGCTTCCTCTTCAGCCTTTAAGTTCTCTGAGAGATTCATCAAGCTCTGTAGCGACAAAATTGGGGCGACAATTAGTAAGGGAGGTCTGATGGATCAATCGTACAAGACAAAGCCACCTGGAGAGTCATCTCGATGTCAGGCATTACCCATGCGCAGTACGCGGCAACGCGAGGGTTGTCATCCAGGCCAGAGAGGAGGGCCGCGATCAGCGGCTCGAGGGCCTCCGGCTGAATAGCATCGTAGAGGGTCTCGGTGACGCGGCCCAGGGTCCATGCGGTTGAGTCTTGAACCTGAAGATACTCGTCCTTCATCATTTTTACGAGGACGGGGAGGGCCTACGTAGGAGGATTTCGATAGAACGGTAGCTATTAGGACCTTAGCGAACGCAAACAAAATCTTGGCAACTAAAGCGCATGGCACTTACGGACTGCACGAGAGGCGTCAGAAGCTTAGGGCTAGGGCCTTCAAGGATCGATCCTGTGAGAGTCGACGAAAATATGTCAAGTCATAAACGTCACGTTGTGCCAATTCCTAGAAGGCTATTAAGACTACTCCACAACGAGTGCTTCATACCAAAAGCCATGACCGCCGCCTCCCTATACCGCCAGTCGGCGCTCTGAATGTGCCTCTCGACGTGAGGAATTACGGGCTTAACAATCGCGTCTTCAACGCAGTTTGCGAGGAGGGCCAGGCAGGTGCCGGCGGCCATGGGAACGTTCCACTCGTCATCATCGTCTTCTTCAGTCTGAGAAAGAGGGAGGGAGCATTAAACAATGTAGTAGGAAGCCATTTAGTTTCAGTAATTCAAGCTTTTCTTGTACCTTCTTAGTCATCAGCCACCAGAGGACGTCGACAAGCTCGTTGACGGCGCTCTTCGCAAAGCCCTGGCCCATGATATCATTCCTTCGTCCAGTGTGAATCGCCTAGCGGCCGCGTTGCGGTAGAGAGTATGCGTAATTTTGAGTTAACGTCTTCCGCGAGTTAGATCAAATCATTCATACCCAAGAGGTTTGAGCGGTCGAAGGTATCGGCATGCACTAACCTCCTCGTCTTCAACGGCGAGCTCGATCTCAACCTCGCAGATGGTAGCCCAGAATTCAACCGCCTGCAGGACGACGGAGGGATTTTCCGATTTCATGCCGTTGATAGTGAGCTAATAGGTAAATAATGTGAATCAGTAATCGTATATGGGATCAGCAATGCAGTCGATGGCAGCGCGCGTGAGGAGAACGATGTCTCAAACTACGTGGAGTAATTACCGCGTAGAGCGCCTTTTCCATGTAGACTCCCATCTTCTCGTAATAAACTTGCATGATCTTCACGAGGCACTCGAAAGCCGTCACCTGAACATTGACATCGGGGCTTTGAGTCGCCTCGCAAACAATCTGCATGATGTAGTTACGCTCGCCCTAGAAATAGTTAGAAGATGAAGAGTAATCGTTAAGATAAATTTCGGGACTCGATAGAATACCTTCGGGTAAAAAGATAACGGCTGAAAACGGGAATAGTTACCTCCTTCTCGAAGTTCGCCTTGACGAAATCGAGAGAGTTTAGAAGCGCTTTCAGAGCGGCAAGACGAACGCCCTGGCTACGACGGCGATGATGAGAGTATCAACGTTAATTGAATTCGTCGAGATCGCGCAAATTTTCACTAACGGCCTTTGAACGCGATTCTCATTTTCGAAACTCACTTAGCCTCCTCCTTACGGGCGCCTTGGGCGACAGCCGTCAAGATCTGGTTCGCCTCCTTCGCCAGAACCTCCGGGTCCTAGTGATGGATAAATCACCGTTAAATCCCAAAAGATCACAACAACCAAAAGAGACTCGATATTCTCCCTCGTTTCCTCGAGCGTCGGCGTTTTCATACCATGACTTCGCAGATAAAGCCGATTGCCTGAAGAGACGCCTGCTTGAGGTTGTCGTTCTGGCTATTGGTGACGTAGTCGAGCAGGTTCGCAATGAGATCGGGCCATTGGTTGAGGGGAAGCTCGATCTCGGCGATCGCTGCGATAACCTGGGTAGAAAAATATCCAGTCAGTATCCAAATTCTAGGAGGAGGATCTGAATCCGCGTGCGGGGGGGGGGAGGGGCGGGTGAAAAAGGGAGGAATCCTTACCTGAGCCGACACGGTCGCAGATGTAACGTCGGCGGACGCAAGCGTGCGCAGAATCTATAGCGCATCGAACGAGATGGTATGAGCTTCGTTAAATTCGATACAAGGTAAATAGCTTATCCTCCGTCGAGAGGAAGATAGACTTACAGCAATCTTTATAGTCGATTTCGTCTGGATGTCGGTAGCAGCCCACCGCGCAGAAAGCTCGATTTTCTTCGAGTGCTCCTGAAAGCCAAATTGCGTTAGAAGACATAACTAGTCAATAACTTATCGACACTCCGAGTATCCGTCGATAAAGAAAGGTTATTGATACTTTACCCTAGCGAGAACGGCGTTCTTCAGAGCGATACCAGCGGCCTGACGAATAGTCGCAGGGGAAGACTCGTTCACAAGCTCCTGACAAAGCATAGAGATGTACGCCGGCTACCAGAGAGAGTAGATGGGTTAAAACGAGCACTATATGGTATGAAGAGGCACATTACTGCTGCCCGGCTGGCCGCAGGAAGACTTACGAAAGCCTCGTGCGCAAAGGAGTCGAGCTTAGCGGAGGCCTCATTGCGGGTATTGTTGTCTGTACAGCGGGCCCGGAGGAGCGGGACGAAGGAAACAAGATCAGTCATGCACTAGAGCGAGTTGCGACGTTCTCGTCGCGTCGAGGTCAACCACGACCATTTACCTGGGGAGAGCGAGTCTGCGAGAAGCTGAGTGACGCTCATCGTCATTATGGTTCAGCAACGTGATTGGTGTAAAAGAGGAGGGGTTGGTGGCCCGTAGGCTGTGGGCAGTCGGAGGGAAGATTTGGGGGAGATTTAGTTTGAGATCGCCTGGTGGAGAACGTCGTCGGATGGCAGCGTTGACAAGGTGGCCAACAGGAGGCTTTCAAAAAAAAAAGCTTGTTAGGCGGTGGGCCAGCGACTGCGAAGCGAGCAGGAAAGCTTATGCCCCAGGTCGGCCGTCGAAAGGAGTGCGGTAGATCTTGTTTTTGGCTTCTAAAACGTCTGACGCACCTGGGAAGGTTCGAGAATGCGGACGGGAGCGAGGGTGGGAGATCTAGGGGACGAAGTGTGGGAAATGGCGAGGTCGCCAGTTGAATTGGGTGAAATGTCGAGGTTGGACTTCGGAGTCGCAAAACCTTCTGCAGGTGTCTTCTCTGCTTGAGCCGTCGGCAAACTGGCACGACTCTTGTTCTCTGCCAGCTGCTTTTGCTTGTCCACACTCCACACGCCCATCTGCGCCCATATGCGCCTACACGCCCATATGCCCTCGTACGCCCATGCGCCTCTAGCGCCCAAGAGGTTAAAATTATTTTTTATATGGTGGCGCAGTCCCAGTGCTGGATCAATCATCGTTCGACTTTCGCGGTGATTTCGTTCTACTTTCGATTCGAAAACAACGCCGGGAAGCTTCGAGCTGAGCGTCCTGGTTGCTCCCGTTGCTGCCTCCACCTCGGCATCTTGAGAGCATTCCCCGCAGTCGCATACACACAAAAGTCTAGCGTGCGGATGACATCCTGCTGGCTCGGAAAAAGCCTCAATCGTCAAACCATCTCATCTGATCTCCCTCAAAACCAGCCTTGTGTCAACCCTTCGGCCGTAAGACGGTCCAAGCTGCAACGCAGATCTCCTTCTGCACGAAGGTGTCATGACACTTGGATACTTCGAAGAATGTCGTAAGCAGTCGACGGGAGGCCCATGACGTTTGTTTAATGAGTGTCACGGTGGCTGATGAGATCTTTGCGGACTGGGTCGATGGGGCAGGGCCTGCCTGATATGGCCTTCACGAACGAAGCTCGAGATCGCCGCGATCCCGCTTGCGCGCATCAAAGTGCGAGACCTGCCGACCTCTCACGCGTCGACTTTCGCCAAACCCGAGGCGATGCAAGGTGTGATGCATCCTTTGATGACCGATTCACCGCACGTTCGGAAAAGAACGGGATATGAACATTCCCCCGATTGATGATCGCAAATGCGGCATTGTCGTGCATGATATGCAACGGCTGATATGAAGCGGGAGGTGCGGCACAATGGTGAGCACGCTGGCAGCTCATGCAGAAGCGATTGCAGAGAAGTTTGGGGGTTGGCCCATAACGCCGTAGCCGTTTGGATCTAGGCAGTGAAGAGCGCCAGGGCCTGGCTGCTTGCGTGAGGAGGAACTTGGGAAGGAGGTCTGGGACTCGGAGGTGGTGGAAGGCCTGAGGCACTAACCTAACCCTAAGAGATTGGATACCGTGGATACCACTGGGACTGGCTACGCGCGTTCTGGCACGCCTCGCGCTGTTCCCCCCCCCCCCCCCCCCCCCTCTCGCTGTGACCTCTCCCCGCCTTTACCTTCCGCCAAGACCCTGCCGCTAACCTCCCAACAAGAGGCATATTTGTCTGAAACCGGTAGTGGCATCATGGTCGTTCTCACAGAGTCGCAGATTCTGGCAAAAGCACGAGGCGGACGAACGAGGACCGTTTCTGACCTGGGTTTGTCTTCCCCTCCCCCCCGCCCGCGAACTCGGCGTTGAACACCCAAAAACTGATCCCCACCACTCCCTTCACCAGCGTCCGTCAAAAACCTCAACCTCTGGGGCCAAAACATCTCCGACGCCTCGATCCTCACCCGCCTCCCCTCGCTGGAAGTTCTCTCCCTAGCGGTGAACGACATCTCCTCCCTCGCCGCCTTCCGCCCCCTCCAAAACCTGACAGAGCTCTATCTTCGTCGCAACAGCGTCGCAGATCCGCACCAGCTGGTCCACCTCCGCGAATTGCCCAAACTCCGCGTGCTGTGGCTCAGCGAGAACCCGCTTGGCGCTCACCCGGAGTACAGGAAATTGGTAATTGGGTTCGTGCCGCAGTTGCGGGTGCTTGATGATCGGGAGGTGTCGAAGGAGGAGAGGGTGGAGGCGGCGAGGCTGGTTGAGAGGCTTACGGGTGCCGATGAGGCAGGGGAAGAGGTGGGGGGCAGGGCGGAGACTGGGAGGGATCGGAGGTGGGGAGAAGAGGATCGGCGACGGCGCGGTGGGCCGGATGACGCTCATAATATGTCCATTTTTGGGTCGTCCCCGGTTCCGGGACCGCGTGGAGACCCGCCGCCGCCGCGCGCGCCGTCCGAGCTCGCAATCCGTCAGGGAGTCATAAACGACCGCGCCGCGCCCGTCCCCATGTCGGACCCCGACTGGGAGTTCGCGCAGAATGGTGGCGACCCCTCTGCTGCTGCACACGGCAGTCGGGACCGGCGCGACGCGTATGGCGACGAGTTCCCTGTCAACGTCGGTCCGTCGGTTGGGTCCCGTGTTGCGCCTGTGGGTCGCAGAGGTGAGGACCGGGCACGGGCTGGGCTCAGCGTTTCCGGTGCCTCAGTTCTGGATGGAGATGGACGGCGGAACCGCTCATCCCGCATTGTCGATTCAATAGAGCCTCCTGCGGTACATCCGGGAGGCTACTTCGAGGAGGTATGAAACAAGCAGCAACTTCCTCCTTCTAAATCGTTTTTGGCTAGTGGCCCCGACTCCTTCTAAACCCCACATTGTGATTCTCTTTTCCATTTCAATCCGGTTCTCAAACGCTCTTTACCCGCGCGAGCAGCAGGACCACCACGCCGAAATAGGCGCGAACGATAACTACGGGATGCAGACGGCTTATCACCTCGGCGACCCTACTAGCACACATCCCGCCGCCGCTGCCGCCGAGCACCCCCGCATGCCCGCGGAAGCGTTCGCGGAGAAGGGGGTCGCTCGGCGCTCGACGCTCCCACCGTCGCAGACGGACGCTTTCGACGATGGCAAGCGACGACCGACATGGTTGAGGGAAGAGCACCTGGTGAAAGTCTTTTTCGATTGGGGCGGTGCTTCCCTGGTGGACCCGGCGGGGGATGGGCCCGGCATTGACGCGGAGTGTCAGCCACCATGGATAAATCGGGACGGCGTGGATGGGGGAAGGGAGAAAGGGGGGCACTTGTCGACGAAGAACTGAGACGGATCATTCCTCCCTACCCCCTCCCCTTCTCTCCAGCCCACTACCGTAAAAGAAAGCGTCAAACAGCGTATCCGGGCGGCGTCCACGGTCCCCGACGAAACCGACCCTCTTCAAAAACTGCAAAACGTGAGCGGGCTCTTTCAACCATGTGACACTTGCTTATTCATGCAACCCCCCTCGTTCTAATCATCCCTCCCTTGTTCCTTAACCCGCATTCATCAAACCCCACCACAGAACAATGTCCTCTTCGCCATCCTGTCCCTGCTGAAAGAGCTCGACAGTCCATCTTTGGAGATGGTGATGCATCAGAGCGCCAGGATGCTTCAGCAGCAGGATCCTAAACGGCAATAAAGAAAATATTCGGTGGTCCTGCGGATTTCTAGTGCTTTGCAATGGACGAGGAGTGGGGAAAGGCTCAAAAAGAGCGGCCGCGCTCAAACATTGCGTTGAACCGAGTCGAATCGGCCGAAGAGCTGATTGTCGAGTCAACAATTGTTACCCTGACTTTTCGTCCCCTCTTGGTCCACATCCCACATCTCAACCCCCGCCAAACTCTCAACTGCCGATATTGCTAGAACTTGCTTCCAGTGACAAGATCATTGGCTTCCGATGCAAACACCTCGCGACGCACGCTCAGAACTGCTCCCAAATCCCAACGACACCTTCGCCTCCCGGCGACAATAAAATCAATCGATTGGAAACGGTTGTTCTAAAGGCGAAAACCCGTCAATGCTGTCACTATTGTACTAGATCCTTTGTTGCACTACGCTGCGCACAACTCGTTTATTTTCTTGATTGGGTTCATTGGTGATCCGGATGGCAGCAGAGGAGGCATGAAAGCGCCAAGACTGGTTCGTCAGCTTCCCCGCCGACTGAGTGGGGGAACTTTGGAAGGGAGCTGTTGGTTGACTGCTTCCAGCCGTCGGCTAGGATCTTCCGACCGAAGAGATCGATCTTCAAAGCGTGAAGTCAAGCTTCAGTTGAACGAGACACCAGGAACTGGTTACGACTTACGAGGAGCTCGTCGAGGTCGAAGGGTTTGGGCGAGCGAGGGCGAGCTCGTTTTCCATATGGAAACGGACATCCGGACGAAATCCGCACTTCGCGTCTGCCGCACCCTTGCTTGCGTGTCTTCTCACAACAGGGAATCTGTTCCCGCCATCTCCAGCGACCTTCACAGACGACTATGTCGTCCTCATCGGCTGCGGCCACGGCCCGTCGCGAAGGCAAGAAACCCGCCTCCGATGCCGACAACGCGCGCAAAGTAAGTTTCCGCATCAGCGCTGTGCGAATGCCAGGCAACTTGTGAGGCCTGCTCCCGACCGAAGGGGACGATTTCATCAGGTTGTTCGGATGTTGTTGGGACCTGGAGTTTTGGTTCTTTCGGGGGACAAGCTCGTCTGTCTCCCTCCCGTCCCGTCTCTCCATCTTCGCCGCGGATCGTTGACGAGTTCGTCGGGTTTCCGAGTCGCTCCCACGGATATCCTGAATCTCACCTCACTCCCTCCCGCTTCCTCTCCCACCTCCAGCGTTTCGACCTCGAAAACAACATCATAGAAGTCGACCCAGCGCAGGACCAGATCTACCACTACGATTCGGGCGAGCAAAAGCAGAACGTTGACGCAAAGCCATGGAGTAAAGAGTACGTTTGAATTTTTGGCTATTTTTTGGCATCATTGGGAATCGATCGCATGCGGCGAGAAGAGTGGCGAGGAGAGCTGGTGTCGATGGAGTGACAGCAGCCATTCGCTGATACCCATTCCGCCGTCCGTTTGTTAGTCCGCACTACTATAAGAAGGTGAAAATCTCCGCCGTGGCGCTTATTAAGATGGTTATGCACGCCCGTTCCGGTGGGAACATCGAGGTCATGGGCCTGATGCAGGGGAAGGTATTTGATGAGACCATGGTCATCATGGATGCCTTTGCGCTTCCGGTGGAGGGCACGGAGACCCGCGTGAACGCTCAGGCCGAAGGATATGAGTACATGGTCTCGTACATGGAGAGAGCGAAGGAGGTGAGAGAGTTGTGAGAAGATGAACGTGGTCGTTTGATTTGGGCGGATTGTGTCTATGGAGGTCGCTGACGGTTCTCGCTATCTTGTTAAGGTCGGACGTCTCGAAAACGCAATCGGGTGGTACCACAGTCACCCTGGATACGGATGCTGGCTTTCGGGCATTGACGTCAATACTCAGATGCTGAATCAACAGTACACCGAGCCCTGGCTTGCCGTTGTCGTGCGTAATCCTTCAATTTTTCATCACGTCTGGTGCTCGCCGACTTCATAATCTAACGCCGGACGTTCGTTCTTTAAGATCGACCCGAACCGAACGATTTCTGCTGGAAAGGTCGAGATCGGCGCTTTCCGTACGTACCCCCAGGTAAACTAAATGCAGCTTCTTTATTCGGGGTTCTTAATGCGCATGACTGAAGCCTATCTCCACCTCTAGGGTTACAAACCTCCGGACGAAGGACCCTCCGAATACCAGACGATCCCTCTCAGCAAAATCGAAGACTTCGGAGTTCACTGCAAGCAGTACTACCAGCTCGAGATCTCGTACTTCAAGTCGATCCTCGACGCGAACTTCCTCGAGCTGTTGTGGCACAAGTACTGGGTGAACACTCTGTCTTCGTCGTCCCTCATAACGGTAAGCGACGCCCGGGCGCGTCTGCGATTGACCCGTAACTTTCATTTGACGTAGCGCCGTTTGTTGACCGATTTTCTTTTATGGGGGAATCAGAACCGGGAATACACCGCGCTCCAAATATCCGACCTGGCGGAGAAGATCGAGCAGGCGGATCAGGCCGTCGCGCAGACGGGCCGGAACGGGTCATTCTACTCGGGCGGGCACGACAAGAAGAAGGGGGAGGAGGGCGCGCTCCGGAAGATCGCCAGGGACAGGTGCGTTTTTGTGAGAAGGATTTGATCTCCGAGAACGGGCCGACCTCTTTTTTCAATGCTAAGCCTATCTTCTCTCTCCTCTGCATCTCAGCACTAAGATCACGGTCGAAGCCGCGCACGGTCTCATGGCGCAGGTTCTTAAGAACGTTCTTTTCAACCGCCCGTCGCCCGAAGCCGCACTCGGCGCTGCAGCTACCTCGAGCTGAGCGAAAGCTTGGTTGTAACATCAAGATATCCAAGACCGCAAGGAGGGATTGAGGGTCGAGGGACGGCTGGGAGGATCGGAGGGGTAGCTCAGACCACATGCTCTTTTTGCCCCTATTCATGTCTACTTTGTGGGGTAATCAACGCCTGTGCTTCATTCGCGTTGTCTCTGAATCATGCAGCAGGAACGCTTTCTTGGGTGTTGAAGGAGTTTATACAGCTCGGATGTTTTGAAAAGCGAACATCGAAAAAGAGGGAGACGGAATTCACAACAAAATTAAGCATTAGGGACGCAGGTTGGGGTATTTTAACTCAATACTAGATCGAGTAATTGATCGAACGGCGCGGGAGGGGGCAAAGTGCGAGCGGCGGCACTTGAAGATTACTCCGGCCCATTGTCGACCCAGATCCGCACCTGGGATGGGAGGTGGGGCAACGACAGCGAGAGGGAGAGGCCGGGCGCTTTAGGTTAGACCCAACTCATATCCGACGCGGCGCCCCAAAATACGCCGGACCCAAAAGGAGCAGAAGTGGCAGACGTACCGTTAAATCAGACTCTATCCCGCCCGACGCGATCATGTTCAAAGTAGGATGGCATGCGACGCAAAGCACAACGTCTTTGTGGGGGTATCTAAGTTAGGATACAGTGATCTACGATATCTACCCTCCCTGCTGTTTATCTCTAAATACCGCATGGCCAGCCCCCTCCGCAACCGCGTCTCCGTCTCTCCGGCTCTCGAACTTCGCCCACTCCCGCCTCCGCCAACCGTAGTCAGAAGCTATCCGCGTTCTCAAAGGGCACA
>KZ994423.1:0-11898 GCA_003614705.1 Blyttiomyces helicus | reverse complement strand
AACAACAACAACAACAACAACAACAACAACAACAACAACAACAACAACAACAACAGCCAATCTTGCAGCTGTTCTTCCCTGCACTCGTTGTCACTGATGCCAGTCCCCCTCCCACTCTTAACGTTATCAACTACCCTCTCTCAAGAGTATACCACAGTAGCCATGCTCCCTGGGTATCCTCTGAACTTTGTTCACATCCAGGGGGGTGATAACAAGTTCTTTCCTTAAAATGTGATCAATGGCAACAATCATGACTTCATACTCATAACACTTGGCACTAGCATCAAATAGCTGAATATGGCCTTCCACAAATTCAAGAAGCATCCTTGCCTTGCTTTTGCCAGCCGCAACAAGCCCCCCATCCTGGAAGCCACTACATCTTATTTTATAAAAAGCCCTGAAGCAAAATCCAATTATGTGAGTCCCTATCCCCAAGTGCTGAGCCAAGTTTTTGAGAGCCAAAACAAGGCCTTCAATGGGGAGAACACCCCAAATCCTTGTATCTACCCCCCCCAGCCCAGCGTCCACAAGACGTACGCAGCCCAGAACTTCGTGCTGGATGTGTACATACAGGAGCAGGCTGCCACAAAGGAGGCAGAGGAGGCCGCCTGCGCCTCCCAGAAGGGTTTTCGAAGACGATAGCAATGACCCACCCACATCCTGCACATGAATGGAGGAATGGGGGAAATTGCTAACTGTCGACAAACTGCCTCCAATCGTCTTTCCTTGACCCCCGTCAGCCTCATTATTGTAGACCGCCTCATCATGCACGCTCACTTCTCCTGAACCTCCGTCCACCTCCTGATCTTCTCCAGGTCCAACCTTCGTTGTCTCAAACTGTTTTATCCTGTAGAGTGGCTTCCACAAAACCGCATCCTCTGGTCTCCTTTCTGTTTAGCTCACAACTAGGAGCACAGCCATGGAGTCACCTGATATTATCAGATGGTACATCATTTTCAGAGACCCTGTCTTAAAGAAAGTACTTGTCCCACCCTTTGTTGAGTCATCCATTCAGTAATATGTATTCTAAGGACGTTCACTTGCGCAACACCTGCATGAGGTCTATTCCATCTGGCCAACCTAAGGTGGACTACCATTGGTTAAGTTCCAATACAGCAACAAGACCTTTAAACTTCCATTGCTGATTGCAAACGTCAATTACAGGCCTTCTCAAGGTATGCGTTGATGGGCTTCTTGAATTCCACAAACTCCTTGCTGCTCCAAGACTGCCCAGGCAGGGCTTCCGCTGCAAATATGGGTCAGTGAGCTCTGGAGAAGTTGATTAAAATGATTGCACACCTCACCCCAACATTTAGGAGGTGAAGGACCCTCTCACTCATAGTGAAGTAATTCATCATTCTGAAGGACGGCCATGCATACCCCTGCATTCGCGTCGACGCAGCCAGCGTTGTCCAGACCGCAATCTGAACACAGAACTGCCACTTCGCGTGTGTAGTCAACCTGGGAGCTAACCCAATTTGTGGTAACCCTGTTGGAGGAGGGCATCTCGGCAGCAAGACCAGCTACCAAGCTGTGAGTGTCAATGCTGGCGAGTATTATGTTCACTCTGATTGGCACGGGGCTCTATCTCTCTTAAGCTGTTACAGGGGCCTTGTTGCTATTCATGGAAGGCCCCACACCCAAAAACCCTGGACTGGTGACTGGAGGTATCCGCCACCTTGAAGAGATGGCGGCTGTCAAGCCTGTGTATGAGCCAGGGCCAACTTTTGAGGCATAACAAATGAATTATGTTCCCTACCAAATGGTTAGCCCAAATATCTAAAAGTCTTAATCTTGGCGGGAAGCTCTGACAGCAACCAATGGTTCTGTGGTACTCCACTATAGTGATGCAGGCCGACTGTCATGTGAATGCCAACAAGCGGTGTTGGTGTCATTCCTGGAAGCAGGGTACATTGGGCTCAAGCCATGCTTCAAGATGTTCATGCAGGTCCGGCCCCTATTGTAAAGATGCTGCCCAGCCAAGGCACTAGAGCGTGAACGTGAGGGCCGATCTTATGTACTGACGAGAATCGATGCCCTGTGGCGACAAGGGGGAATTTGAAGTAAACCTGCTAGGCTCAAGGTTGCCAGAGAGGCACCAACAAAGATAAGGAAAGGGGTTTCTTAGCGCGCCAAGGAGGGTGTAGAGCCACAGCAGTTTCAGGAATGGAGTGAACCCCAAATTTCCAGAATGATAGAGGACCACGAATCAGTCCTCCACTGCTATGTACAATGTGGATGGGAGTTAGAAGCGGAGCGCAGGAACTCCGTGCTTGGAGCAGAATCACACTAAGGTCAAAGATCAGTACCATGTGAGAAGTCCATACAAAAAAAGTTCCCGCCTTCAGCAATCTCTTGAACTTGTGCTCCCATACTCTAGGATAATCCTGCCAATTGAGCCCAGGATTTAAATGGGGGGAAAGAAGGATTTCAATAAGACCAAAATGGTGCTATTTGTCACAATCACCATAGATTCCGTAGCAGGTGAAAAGGAGGCCTAATCAAATCTGAAGCATGGATAATTAAGGACTTGGAGGAAAGGGGAATGGTAGCCTAACTGGGTTGAAGAGCTTTCACTGTTGGATGAGGATTCAGGGCGACTAGAACAAGGAAACATGTGAATGTGAGGTGGTCAAGGAAAGCTCTTTTTCATGATGGATTGGTGTAGAGCACTTGGAAGATACAGGGAAGGAAGAAAAGCAGGGTACACCATAACAGCCTCTTGCACTGTCTTGTGGTCACTTTAGGGTACTCTGTTCCGGCCTCTTGAGTTGCAACTCAGAAGGCTTGGTAAGGGTAATCTGTTCGAGCCTTCTGGTGTTGCAACCTGTGCTGTTCTTCTCCAGGTTGTCTTCACCATTACTTCCGGGGGAGTCGCAGGCCATCACAGCCAAGATCTATGGTAGTCCGAAGCTTCTCTGTTCCGTATTGTGTTGTTCCAGGTGTAGTTGTTTTCTTGGTCATCACAAGGGATACTTCTGGGGCAGATCCCGCTGTCACGAGCAAGCTCTCCAGTCAACCCAGAGTTGTCAAACTCCCTCTGCTTCATAACATGTCCACAGTTTTAAAATGCTGGCTCCTCTTGCCTCTGAAGCCTTGCAGTCATTCCCTGGTCACCAAAAGTGCAACGTCCAATGGCACGCCGAGCCTGTATAGATGGTCTTGTCCTAGGGATTTCAGGCTTCCTCACAGGTCCTTATGCGTGCAGTTATGGGGTTATCCCGTGCACATGGCGTGCTAACTTTTGTAGTTTGAGAGTTGATCTCTGTCGCAGGACAGTCAGGGCTGTTCTGAGGTTCCGCTGCTTCCTTGTGCAACAAAGTCGCATTCGCACACCAAATAGACAAAGAGACAACCTTCAACAACAACTGAATATATATTGACAAATCATAGGGAGTTAGCCAAAGTGGCGTCATTGTGGTCTGTAAATCAGAGTCCGGGATGAGAAGGCAAGTTGGGGTTGGCTTCTAAACTTGGGAGATATTTGCTTTTTCTTGTCCAGGTTTGGAGTCAGAGCAAGGGGTGCCAATGAGATTCCCTCGTGTGAGCCGTGAGGAGGAGTGGGTGAGCTTGTTCGTCAAGACAATTCTCAATCACTTCAATGTCCTTGATGTCTTTGAGTTTGACCCAGCGTTGTCTGCATCCGGGTAGCAGAGCCGTTTGATTAGGTAGCAACAAGATCAGCATCAACCCATGAGTAGCCTGCCATAGTCTTTGACATTGAAAATTTTCTTGAGGAGGGGTTTGCCTTAGCCTTCTATGTTGATCAGTGCAGGGTAGGATACAATGTCGGTGTGGTGATGGATGAAGGAGCTTGGTTCTCTGAAGCGCTTTGAGATTTGACTTGGAAGTATGGCAAGACTTGGTTGATGCAGCTAGCTGAGATACCAAGCTTGCATGTGTCCGGAGTTGGGTCAGGTCAGTTGAAGTGGAAAGGGCCTGCGCAACAAGAGATGAGCTCTTCAGGTAGAAAGGTTTGGTGCAAAGTGGCGATGCCACTGACGTTGAGGAGCACTCATTTTCTGGCTTCCATGGAGATGGGCTCCCAGTTCCAAGGGTGAGAATGGTAATATTGAACTTCCCCTTGTTTAAAAGCTTCTTCTACCATGGGATTGATATCCTGCCGTCTTTGAGTTTGAACCATTGTGGTCCGCTCTAGGGTAGCTGAGCAAGGTAGGGTTGACAGTAGCATCTATCTATAAGTTGCCTTCTGTAGTCCTTAATATTGACAATTTTCTTGAGGAGGACTCCGTCTTTTCGTTCTTTGTTGTTCAGTACAGGGTACAATACTATGTTGGCGTTACAATGGAGGGAGGAGCTTGGTTCAGTTAGATCTTTGAGATTTTGACATGGTAGTACGGCCAGACATGGGGGATGCAACCACTTGAGATACCAAGCTTGCAAGTGTCCACAGTTAGACCAGGACCGTTGAAGTTGAACAGCCTATGCAACAAGGGATGACCTTTTTTTTCTTCAGATGAAAAGGTTTGGAGCAAAGCGGCGATGTTAGTGATGTTGAGGAGTACTTGATCTCTCCCTTCCATGGCAATGGGCTTGCACTTCTTAGGCTAAGAATGGTCTTATTGGTCTTCTGCCTGTTGGAGAGCTACGTCTACAATAGATTGGACATGCTTTTGTTCTTGGGGTTATTATAGAAGTTGCATTCTGGCGGTGAATTCGTCCATGGCCAGATCTGCCCGGCCGGCGGTCCCAATTTGAGAGGGTTTGGCTCAAGGCCGCGTTTTGTAGAGAACACAAGTAGTCGATGTCTTCTGTAGGGTTGGCTTTGATGTTGTATTCGAGGAGAGGCTGCAGTCTGAACCAGTAGTTGTCATTTGGTTGAGGCAAGACTTCAGAGACTTCTTAACTGTTTAGATCATTCGTTCCCACTTTCCGTCAGTCTGCTGGTAGCAAGCTGTGGCGATTTTGTTCTGAATGCCAGCAAATTCAGTGAATACGGATATGATTCTAGCTCCGAGGTCTGCGACTAGGACTTGAAAGCAGCGGACCTGGGCACCCGTTTGGGAGTTGAAGACTCAGGGTTCAGGCGGTCAATTTGGAGTAGACTGGGACGGGGATGAGCCCCAATGAGGGATAGTTCACAGAGCGGAGACAGCTTTCGTACAGCTCGGGATGATGTCCAAAACATACTTGTGTAGGGAGGCTTCAACCACATCATTTTACAGGTGTGAAGAACCGCTAGAGGGTTAAGGCAGCTGTAGCCTTGTTTATGATCCTTGAAACATATTCATCCCGGGCAGCTTGTCATATATTGTGGACTGCAAGAACATCTGGCTGGTAGTTCCTCGTGACAATCTTCTCAATGGTCTTGGTCTGACCCTGGTGACCGCCATTGGTGTTTTGGTTGCGGTTCTGTTCCATGATGGGTGCGCGGATAACCTCAGGAATGTAAAGTCCCCCGTCGTAGTAGAGGCGGTTGCCGTTAAATTCATACCTTGCAAGGTTGCTTTGCTTTCAGTCTTTCTTTCTGGCCTCAGCTAGTCTTGCCTTGATGTTGAGGGTGTGGCCATGTATGGCCATGGAAGTGAGCCATGCTGCTGCTTTGTCTGGTTCGATCAAGTGGTCTGAAAGTCAGTCACTTGGTTGCGAATGAGTAGATTGCTGATAAGGATCTCGATTCCTTCGAGGCATTTCACACTTGGGGGCATGTTGGCTTGCCCAAGGGAGAGGAGATCCGGGACTGTATTAAATCAACCCAGGGAGTATTCAACGGAGAAGTTGTATTAACAGAGCTCTGCGAGCAACCCGCATTTTAGCAGCTATACTTTGGCTGAGAGTTCAGATAAACGAACGACTAGTGGTCAGTGCAGGCTAGAAAATGGATCCTGATGAATGCGCAGCCATTGGCTTTCAGGAGTTTGACAAGGGCAAGCAGCTCTCATTCAGGCACTTGGAGGTTCTGCGCGTGAAAGGTCTGAAAGCAAGGGTTGAAACAAGCAAGCACCTGTGCAGTGCAGATGGCGTGTTGTAGGTGCTTGAAGGTAAGCTACTCATGTTTTGTTCAGACCTAGGTTCCTTTTCGATGGTAGTTTTGAAAGTAGGTAGGCAATCTCTGAGTTGTTGTCCATATACCTAAGGAGGTATATGGTGATTCGGAGGAGGGACTGCATGTTGCGGGTGTTTTGTGGGGCTCCTGATTCCCGGACAGTGGCTGTTTTTGACAGAGGAATAGAGAAGCTGTCACACCTGACTTGATGCTGACATGATTTGACATCTTCCTTGCCCCTGATGCATTTACTTGGCTTGATGGTCAGCTGGTGGTTGAGCAGGATCATCAGGACCACTTCAACCTGTTGCTTATACTCTTTGGTAGATGAGTAGACTGGCATATCTTCGAGGTAGGAGATGGTGAACTTTTTGTACAGGTAACTGAGGATGGATGTGATGAAGCATTGGAAGAAGGCCCAGGAATTTGACAGTCTGGACAGCATGAGAACAATCTCGAAGTGATCATATCATATTTGGATGGCGGTATTTTGAATAGCGTCATGTGCAACCCATATTTGATGTTAGGTATCTTTGACGTCCTTGGGGGTGAGGTAGTTGGCTTTGGCTACTAGTTCATGAATTTTTGTGAAGCTACAAAGCGGCCTCCAATCTTTCTTGGTGACAGAATCGAGACCATTATGGTCGAGGCTACGTCAAGCGCCACCTTCCCTCTTTTTGGGGAACACAATCGATGCGCCCCAGGCTTATCTCAAATGCAGGAACCATCCCTTTTCCAAGTAGCCGCCAATATGTTTCTTTAACTTGCCTCGTTTATCTTGAGAGAGCTGATTCAGTGTGTGGAATTGTGTCCGAGCATCCTTGAGGAGTTCTTGAGAGAACTTGTGCTTGGCGAAGGCTGACATTTGGCTGGAACAGGGTCTTTTTGTGGAATTTCCTGATGAATCCTGTGAGAAGGCCTTCCTGTCCATTTGTGATGGTGTCTTCTGTCAGGTTAAGATGATCTGGTGAAGGTCCTCCTTAGGAATGGCAAGT
The DNA here is from genome assembly GCA_003614705.1 of Blyttiomyces helicus. NCBI lineage: Eukaryota > Fungi > Chytridiomycota > Chytridiomycetes > Blyttiomyces > Blyttiomyces helicus. The sequence goes on along the minus strand of KZ994423.1, from coordinate 4,896 downwards.
TGAGTACTATTGTTTTCAACAATTTTAATGTTGTCAGGGCTGCAGTCTGTAATGCTCTGAACAACGTATTCAAACTTTTGGCAATGTGATTCTTTGAGGAACTGGTTGGGCCTCATCTCAGTGCAGGTAGGAATGCATCGAAAAAGTTCAGGTTCTTAGAGTTCCTTTTTAGGGCTTAGGTCGATGATAAAGATCTGAGCGCAGGGGCGAGGGCAACAATTCTCCAATTGTAAGAGTGGAGCTGTTTTCCGTTTGCAGAGAACCTGTTGCAAAAGGATGCTGAATTTCCATAGTCGATGTCCTATTACTATAACCAGTCTCATGGCGCTGTGGGGCCAAGAGAAAGTGAATTTTTGGAACAACTTTGCTAGCGACAGGCTGAGGATGAGGTCATATCTGATGGGAGTGACGATGGCAGGTAGAGGTTTGAGCTCGGCTCTGTTCTTCATGGCCTAATCTTGTAAAAAGCAGTTGACTTCAATTGATGGATAGTGTCGCTTCACCATGAGCTGGTACGTTCCTTTTGAGTACATGGGAGGCCTTGACTCTGCGGAAGCAATGCTCAGCAGCAAAGCAGCTTGGCAACAAAGTGGTTGGATACCCCTAGTGCGTTGCATGCTGTGTCTATGAAGGCACTTGCGAAGTAACCGCTAGAGTGACCCCTGGTGACTGGAGGGTCCTAAATGGGGGGCTTGATCGACTCCTCATGGGTTAGAGTAAGGGCAGCTCCCTTGCTGTTGTCATTGTCTTAATTTCCTTTGTTTCTGTTCAAATGGGCTAGCGAAGTAGGGTTCTCCATAAGCACCTTCACAAATCTAGGCCGCTCGTGGCAGGTTTCCATGATGTGTTGGACAAGTCATCCACTCTCTGGCCTCCCGCATGCGCCTTTGAGATCTGCCCAGCGTATTTGGGGTGCACCGTTCCAAGGTTGGGGTTCATGGTGAGGATATTGATTTGAAACTGGTAGTACGACGCGTCATGGCTCCAAAGGTCTGCATCATGGGGGAGCTGCTCTTTCTCTGCTTTGATGCAGTGAGCATCTGAGTACTACATACTACCTCCGCGGCCTCCTTGACTGCAAGCAGTGCCTCCACAGCCGATTCCATGACAGCCGAGGCTTCATTTGGGGCTGCCACCTCATCGGTGCTAAGAGGCAGGTCCTCCTCTAGTGATCCTATGGTCAGATCCATACCCCCCATAAGATTTGATAGTTTGCGGAAACGAGATGACCATGCCGGCTGTCCAGGGTAATATGTGGAGGCAACTGGCGCTGCTTAATGGAACAGGAAGACTGGGTGAGGGCCTGGGTGTTGCCCATTCTGCAGAGGTTGTCGCATTGAGTCTGAAGAAGCGTATTGGTTCCAAAGACAGTGCAAGGGCGTCAAACTGACAGGCAGTAACTTGGAAGGTAGGATGCTGAGCTGAATCAAGGTGTCTGCCTATTTGGTGATGCCCTTTGGAGTGGTCTCCTTCTTCTGGACTAGAACCACGGATGTCCATCAGGTGGAAGTTCTTGTTGGTGTTGACCGTGTAGCTGATTATTTTGTAGATGTCATGAGTGATCCTAGTTAACCCATGGATGTCTGGTTCCCAAACTTTATTGAACTCTGGCTGCGCCAAGATTGGGGCTCTTCACAATTCCGGCTTTTTAGAATTTGATAAAGTCAGAAAACATGATTCAGGGCTTGCCTTTGTATCGGGCTGCAAGAGGAGCTGGGGTCAGGAGGAGGTGAAACTGGCTGTTGTATTCCGGTAAGCTGACCTCAGAAGGGGAGGTTGGCAAGCTGTGATTCGATGCTGTCGACAATGCTCCTGAGTAAAAAGTGGTTTGTGAAGGCGGTGACATGGATGGGCAGCAGAAGGTAGCTGGCAGAACGCCATGGAGTACCAGGAGGTGCGTGTTTGGGAGTGGCAATAGGACTGCAGTATTTCTCCCGCTGGTTTGTGACCTAAGGCAAGGCAGAGGTCTTGGTTGGTGAGAGGATGGACTGTTGGCGGCAGTGACGATTTGCCTCCTGGGCAGCAAATAGAGACTCAATGTTGAATGGCAATTTACTTCAGGCTCTCTTCCGGCCATTCTTCTAGGTGGTCCCCTATGGAAGGGACAAAGCTTGCTGCTACTTCGACGGTTCCATCAAGACTGTTGTATTTCCCAACCACCTTTGCTTAACTTCAGCATATTTCTTTTTGCAGATTTGCAAAGTGCTCGTTAAAGCTAGTGGATGAAGCTGATTGGGCGATGTTGGCCAGGACATTGCCGAGGTTGCAACGGGTGGCGTGGTTGATGTTGGCCAAGTCGATTTTATTCAAGGTGGGTGGAGCGGCCACTCCAGATCCAGGAGCAGACTTCGCTCTGAGTGCTCCGGGGCCAGATCTGCCATCACCTCCAGTTGCCCCAACACCCACACTGGCTCCCTGTCCAACTCCAGACATGTTAGAAACCAAGAAGCTGGTTGGCTCAGATGGTTCCCCATAGATCCTTGATGGCCCTTGATAGTCCTGGCTCATGGCACCAAATCAATACTTGATAGTCCTGACTCATGGCACCAAATTAATAGGTCTTTTCAAGTTTCTTATGAAGGGAGAGAGTTGGAGGTGAGGAGGGAACAACGTGATGCTACCATGAGATGTAAGAACGTTAATCAGGACTGTATGAGAGAGTGAAGGAATCTGTAGTAAAACGTGCTAAGTTTGAGGTTGACAGAGAGGCGCCAACATGGATAACAGAAGGGATTCCTGAGGGCGGATACATGGGCAAGGAGCCACTACATTTCAGCAAGGAAGTTTAGGTAGGCTCCGGGGGATTGAGTTTGACTGAGGACCACAGGTTGTTTCGCTGATGCTATTAACAATGTCAATGGGTATAACAAGGGGAGTGCGTTTATTGCCTAACTCAGATCAAAGTCACACCTAGCTTGGAGATTAGTGGGACTCGTGAAGGCTGACGATAGACCTTGAACAAAGAAGGTTCCTGCCATCCACAATCTTACAACTGTGGGCTCCCATACTCTGAGTCAATCCCAGAAATTAATTTCACACAGTAAATGAAGGGAAAAAATGATATGAACAAGGCTAATGGGCGTGGCAATTCATCACTGCAAGGGTCTAGGAGGACCATTGGCGCACCATCAATTTTACCCAGCATCTGGTACTCCAGGCCACCCATTATATCAACCTCTTGCACCATGTTGCTCCCCAGCATGTTCAGGACTGAATAATCACGCCTAACCACTGTAAATCCAGTGACGGAGTAAAACACGCACTCCCCAAAGCACACCCAATCACCCAACATGTTTGTCTTTCGCACTTGATGGGCTTATGGTTGGACAGAGCGAACTCATTGGCGGACGGAAGGTGATGCGAGCCAGGGTATCAAGAGTTGTTCAAAGCCTGTCAAAGAGGGATACTTTTGAAGAAGAGGGAAAGGGCTTCATATCATCCGTGATTGATCAAGGCATGACGCAGTTTTGATCATAGATTGGAGGGAAATTACAATATATTACAGGACTTGCATTAATCTCCCAGATATTGGATCTGGTAAAGCCTGGTAGATCTTGGTGGCGTCAAGCTGTTTTCTCTGGGTGTGCTTGTTAGGTGATATCACTAGCAGGAGAGCAGAAGAGGTGGGACTTCACCCATGTTGCTTAGTTCCACCATCCCAAAGGTATGGAGATCAAATGCATAGACGTCCAAACTGCCTTGAAGGTCCAAGACCAAAACATGCATCCTTGTTCCTGCAATCTGCCATCCCCAACCTGTCCCAAAGTTCCTCTTTTTCCCAAAGTTCAAGATTGCGGTATACAGAGCCTGTGAATATCTGTGCCTGTCTCCTAGTGACTTTCATCGTCATCGAACACCTTCACTGGTGAGCTCCCGCCGATGATCATTAACCTATCAGAGTCTAGAGAAACCGCGCTGGGTCCCGATATCGTCTCCAAGCGCACGTGGAGGGATCGGTCAGCGGCCAAATATCCCGCCCCATCCTGCTCCATCCAAACTACCTTCCGTGGTCCACATCCGATTCCTCACCATCGATTCCGCCCGAACCACTCGTCGCCGGGCCATTACCGCCTGCCACTGTCGTTGTTCGCTGTCGACGATCCCGCGGACGGCGGTCGTTCCGACTTGTTGCAACGGGCGACGGTAACCTTGACCACATTCGCAAATGTCAACCTCGCTTCCCATCAACGATCCAACAGTAAAATTGAGTAATCGTTTGACACGAGGCGTCTCCTCCCCGTTCCGCGCCAAGAGGTGTTGCTCGAGCAGGAGCGTGGAGGTGGGCGGGGGCAGGTGGCAGCGAAAGGGACGGGCGGATCGGAGAGGTAAGGAGATCGAAACCCTTGGTAGCCCACCCCCAGTTTTCCCCTCAGAGCGTACACAGGTTTTACCCAAGAGGTGGGTAGGTTTTTCCAAGGGCTTGTGGGTTATGGCTAGGGGTGCTGGCGGTGAGTAGATGCCGTGGGTGGCTATCTGGCCGCTCGATTTCCTGCTCCGACTATGCAAAAATGCATGTTTTTCGCCTGCACCGAGTCCTTGATGTCCCTCCCCCGTGACAGAACCCTCCTCCCCTTTCCCAGTCCCACATGGATATCATCAATGAGTTCATTCCCCCTCCTCCTGCCCCCCATCTTAAAAAGAGCCTTGCCGAAAACGCCCCTTTACCTTGAGTTGGAACATCGGCGTTATCGCCAGCTGAACTTTCGAGGACGAGAGTACTCTCCGCGGTCACCACACGCGCGAAACGAAAGCGATGTGGTCGGGGCCTGCTTCTGGAGGCTGACACGATGATGCTGTGGCGGAGGAAGGGATGGAGTCGGCGTTGGATGGGATGGAGATGGAGGAAAATGTGGGACAAGCGTTGTTCGTGGTGCGATAGAGAGGGATGGAACATGA
>KZ994422.1:0-11908 GCA_003614705.1 Blyttiomyces helicus | reverse complement strand
CATAGCGATGCTATCAAAAAATATTCTATCATTGGAGAATTATTCTGGAACTTTGTTTACAAAAGTTCTTGAATGGAATTTGAAAGCAATCATCACGCACGCCCTGTTCCGCTCTGACGGGATATTGATAAAAGATGTACTCAAATCTGATCGCAGTTTTGAATATTCGCAAAGATTGAAAAAGACATTCATCTGGTATGGGATAGTAAATATGGTGTTGGCGCCCTTTGCGATGTGTGCCCTCGTAGTCTATTTCATCTATCGATACGTTGGAGAATACCACAGGAATCCGAAAGCAATGGGATCTTACGCATTTTCACCACTCGCAAGATGGAAGGTCCGCAATTTCAACGAACTCCCGCACGATTATGTAACACGTTTGAATAAGATACATCCGAGAATAATTGAATATCTCGCTCAGTTTTCTAATGAGTCTTGGAACATTATTTCGAAATTTATTTCTTTTGTTCTTGGTGCTACACTTCTTATCACTCTGATTGTGTCTTTTTTCAATCCGGAATTGACATTGTCATTGTTTCTTGCTGACAAACCGCTGATAATTTACGCTGGCATTTTCGGAACAATATACGTTGCGATCGGGAACACAGAATATGTGAAAAGTTACAAACCAGATGAAAAGTTCACCGAGTTGATCTCTCTACTGGACCCGACCCCCTTCTATGGTACCTCGCCATGGGAAACCATGAATACATCTGAACGCTACGTTGGAATCAGAAAATTGTTCAATTACAGATGGTTGGTGTTTTTACAAGAAATTCTTTCAGTGGTATATGTTCCATTCATTCTATTACTGCAGCTTCCCGACAAATCAAAAGACATTGTCAAGTTTTTCCGTGATAACTCACATGATGACAAAGATCTTGGTGTTGTATGTACTTATGGCATATTTAAGGAAAACGACCACGTTGTTGATAATGATCTAGAGGGGGGAAACAGTGATCCAGTTAGAAACAGTGCCGAAGAGGGAACATATTCATTTATAAACAGGAAGACGACTTCGTCAGTGATCAACTTCCAAAAATCATATCCAAATTGGAATTCAAATCATGCAATAGTGACAGACCAAAGACCTCGTCAATATGGCACGACAATGCATAATTTGCATAATAACGTAAATACTTCAAAATTGGAAGAATCGGGATCAAGACCCCAATACCGTCCAAATTCACAAGAAAGCGCGTTTACTGCAGAAAGTTTTCAAACTGCAATTGATCGCCCGTTCTCATATGACGTGACGAACAGACTGGAAAATGACTTATTCATGGCAAACAATCCCCCAAGCGAAAACATCCCCTTTAAGTTCTTAAACCTGACTTGAAAAAATGTTAGGTTAATTTGAAAAAATGTTAGGTTAATTTGAAAAACATTAGGTTAATAAATGAATCAAGAAGTTTGTATGAAAATATATCAGGTTGTTTATCCATCAGTGACAACTGCAATATGTATTTCTGAAAAAGTTTATCGATAAACAAAACAGATTTTGTAAGAGTAAATAGATGTCATAAATTGCGTAAAGAAATGATGTGCTTTTTATCGATGACTGACTTGGTGAGTATGCGAATCTTGTTGCACATAACTCTTTATCGACAAATGACTTTGTAAGTATGCGAATCTTTTGTAGCACATAAACGTTTTATCGATAAATAATTTGGTGAGTATGCGAATCTTTAGTAAAACATAAATTCTTTATCGATAAATGACTTGGTGAGTTTGCGAATCTTAAGTAGCACATAAACTTACACGTTAAAAAAAATTCAAATTACTTATAGTTCCGGATAATGACTTCTGGGTGGAGATTCTTACGGGTTTCTCCCTTGCATGACACAGAACGTTTTACAAGGATTTCTTCTATCAAAAAACCTTTGAACAATTTTTTGACACGATCAGTGGATGCGTTGCTCATCATGACGAAACAGCCCCGTTTATGAAGAGAACGAAATAATTCACTTAAATGTTCTTGTTCAGCCGATTTAAAGGCTTTTGCTGTGTACTTAGTAAACATGTTTTCACCATCATAAGGTGGATCGAGATAAACAAAATCTCCCCTTTTTGCATTTTTGATAGCGTCTTCAAAAGGCTGCGAAGAGAAATGTACAAATGTTTTTTTCCATTTATGGGAAAGAGCACGCAAATTGTTCTCATCGAATATCTCTGTTTTAGATTGGAACCCCTTGGTCCCATTGTAGAGACCGTAACTATTTTCCGTATAAATCGCATTGAAACTTATTTTGTTGAGTAATATGAAAAGTGCAGCCAATTCTATTTTTTCAACGGATGATAGAATGTCACACAATCTTTTTTTCGACTTGGCATTTTTCATTGCGGCGATAGTGTCCTTGTTAACCTGTTGTAAATGGCTATTCTTTTGCAACAAATGGTGAAAAAGACCTTCATGTGTTGTCTCATGCCTTTTCGCCACATTTTTCAATGTTTGGAAGAAACATCGAAATTTCAGTTCATTGAATCTATTCTTGCTTCTTACAAACTGCAATGACGGATTCCGAGCTTGCCACTTAAATTCTCTTGTTTTCAACAAGTCAATCAATTTTTCTACATGGTTTTTGATGACTTGATAAGAAATTATAAGTTCTTCAGAGATGTCTGAAGCGAAGCATTCACCAGAAATTACACCTTTGTTCTGAAGGTGAATCATGACAGAACCACCGCCGATAAATGGTTCATAATAGTCATTAAATTTGTTCGGAAATCGTTTTTCCAATTCGCACATTATTCTGCGCTTTCCACCTGCCCATCTCACAAACGGTTTGAGAGTTTCAGCCATGATTTGAATAAAGAAATGTTTTTTTTTTGGTAATAATATACGTGTTTGTCATAACGATGATTTCCACGAATGTCCAATTCTATTTCTCGATAAAATATTATTCGAAGATTTTGTTATTCATCTGTAAAAAGAATATTGAATATGTTGAATATTTTGTTTTTTCTCGTTAAGAGAATGTTGAATGTTTTGTTATTTCTCGATAAACAGAATGTTGATGTTGATGTTGAATGTTGAATGTTGAATGTTGGAAGATTTTGTTATTTCTCGATACAGTTGGAAAACATCATGATTCTCGAAGATGGTGATGATTTGTGTGTTATTTTTTCAATTCAATTTATCAATAAATAGAGTTAAAAAAACTTCATGATTCTCGAAGATGTATCAACAACAAGATGTTCATGATACATCTTGATAATCATGATTTGTGTGTGATTTTTTTCAATTTCATTTATCGTTTGATACAGTTGAAAAACATCATCATAATTCTCGAAAATGATGAGAAATTATGAATGATTTTTTCAATTCCATTTATCGATAGATACAATCGAAAAACATCTTCATAATTCTCAAAGATTATGCTGAATTGTGTGTGATTTTTTCAATTCCTATTATCTATTGATAGATACAAGATTTTTCTAACAATTTTGACTTCCAATCACAGTGGTCTATGGTCACGACGGTGCACACTTGGCGGAGTGGTTCAACGCGCTGGACTCAAGATTCAGTATCGAAAGATGCGTGGGTTCGAACCCCACAGTGTGCATTGAGTACCCAGTCCATTAAAGAGATCAAGCCCATAAATTAAAGACGTAATCCATGACGCATGCGAACAGCAGTAAGACACAGGTAAGTACCAAAAAACATTAAAAATCTCTTCCCGATCGTCATCAGTCAGACATTTTATTCTAACGTGGCCGGATATTTCAAGTATGAACAGATCAACAATCTATACAAAACGATGTCGTCTGAAAAATGGGGACCGCAACTCATGTTGATTCTGTTGAAGCTGCAAGATGAATACCAACTTGATGAAGACCTGACGGAAGCTCGTAGGCTTTTTTCTTATTGATGTGTGATGTGGTCGAACGGAATCTGTTCCGTTTTCGTATCATTCCAAAACTATGTATTTTAGACTACTTTTTCTTTGCATTTAGATTTTTTGTTATTCATTCGAGTCACTTCATGAAAAAATCAAATGAATTTATCGATAAGTATCTTTTTATTTGCATTCATGTTAACACCATCACATCATCACAAATTCTCGGAGAAACATAAAAACTGTTCAGTTGATATATTATAATGCCAATCCCGCCCGTACTTATGCCTAATCAATTTGAACTTTTCTACAAAGCAAATCCAGACAAACCATGGAATTATCAAGCTTTAAGTATGAATCCAACCATTAATTGATCAGAATGTCTGTTTATCGATGAACATTTTTGAATTTGTATTTATCGATCAAAGACGTGAAAAATGGAAATAACGAAATCAGATACTTATGAGATCAACCTACTAAACAACGGGTATGATAGGCGAAACGTTGTCGAAATCTATTTATCGATAGATGCGGTTTTTGAACATTCTATTAATTTGAGATTACTATAAATAGATAGCTGTCAAAGATATTTTACAAAGCATGATGTCGGCAGAACAGATTGAACCGGTAAAGATGCATGTCAAAAAAAGGAACGGTTCTATTGAAAATGTTTCATTTGACAAGGTTCTTCGCAGGATTGAGAAGCTATGCAATTTGAATCCCAAACTTGACATGAATTTTGTTGACGCTGCCAAAGTGTCTATGAAAGTTATCGAGGGTATTTATTCTGGAGTCACGACATGCAAGTTGGACAACCTAGCGACAGAAACATGTGCTATGATGAGCATAGTTCATCCTGATTACGGAATATTGGCTGCGAGGGTATTTGTTTCAAATTTGCACAAGGAAACCGAAAGTGAATTTTCTTCAATCGTGGAGAGATTACACAATAATATACATCCGGTGAACCGAAAGTTGATGCCTCTTGTGAACGACGAATTTTACGCTGATGTCATGGCAAACAGGAAAGCTATCGACGAGGCTATAGATCATATGAGGGACTACGAATTGACTTATTTTGGATTGAGGACTTTGGAAAGAGCATATTTACTTCGAATGACTGGAGATGACTCGAAGGAAAACATTGTGGAGAGACCGCAGCATCTTTTTATGCGTGTGTCTGTGGCCCTCCATGGACGGGATATGAAAAAGATCATTGAGACTTACAACGCAATGTCAAGGAGATACTTTATTCACGCAACACCAACTCTTTTCAATGCCGGAACAAGGCGCGCGGGACTGAGCAGTTGTTTCCTTCTCACTGCAACCGCAGAAGACGACTCGATCGAAAACATCTACAAACTTCTAGGTGAAATGGCGGTGATTAGCAAATATTCAGGAGGAATCGGAATATCCCTACATGACATAAGAGCAAAAGGCTCATTGATCATGAGCACGAATGGGAAATCGGAAGGATTGATTCCGTTGATGGGAGTTTTTAACAAGAGTGCGAAATACGTGACCCAGTCGAACAAAAGACCAGGAAGTATTGCAGTGTATTTGGAACCATGGCATGCCGAAATTTTTGAATTTTTGAAATTGAGGGAAAACAACGGTTTGGAAGACCTTCGAGCACGCGATCTATTTTATGGTCTATGGATTCCGGATCTATTCATGGAAAAGGCCAGAAAGGACGAAGACTGGTGTCTATTTTGTCCAAATGAAGCACCTGGTTTGGCCGATGTTTATGGCAAGGAGTTTGAGCAACTATACAATCGTTATGAGAGCCAAGGTCTATATAGGCGAAAGGTCAAGGCGCAAAAACTTCTTCTGGACATTATCGAAAGTCAAATAAGAACTGGGGGTCCTTATATGCTATATAAGGACGCGGTTAACAGAAAAAACAATCAAAAACACGTCGGGACCATTAGGTCAAGCAACTTGTGCACGGAGATTGTGCAATACACTTCCCATGAGGAGTCAGCAGTGTGCAATCTTGCGAGTTTATGCTTACCGACATATGTACAGATAGTTCCAGGTGGAAGCTCGTTATTTGACTTTCGAACTCTCTATGAAATGGTGAAGATTGTGACTAGAAACTTGGACCGCGTGATCGACATTACCCATTATCCGGTAGAGAAGGCGAGGTACAGCAATATGCGCCACAGACCAATCGGCATCGGAATTAGCGGACTGGCAGACACTTTTTCATTGATGAAAATGCCATTCGATTCGATAGAAGCCAAGGAACTCAACAAAAATATTTTCGAAACCATTTATTTTGCGGCAGCGGAAGCTTCGATGGAAATGGCGAAAGAAAAGGGAACATACGAAACATATCCCGGGTCTGAATTCAGCAAAGGAAAATTCCAATGGGATCTATGGACCGAGGAAAGCGGCATTGCTATAGAACACTCTGGAATGTGGGATTGGGAGGAATTGAGAAGGAAGATGATAGTTCATGGAATGCGAAACAGTCTTCTTACGGCGCCGATGCCAACAGCTTCCACCAGTCAAATCATGGGAGTTTCGGAATGCTTCGAGGTGCGAAACTCCAACATTTACAAGCGACAAACCCTATCGGGTGAGTTTCAAATGGTCAACACTCATCTTCTCAAAGACTTGTGTGAATTAGGAATATGGAACAATAGCATGAAGCAAATGATCATTGAAAACAAAGGAAGTGTTCAGGGAATACCAGGGATTCCTAAACATATTCAAAAATTATACGAAACTAGTTGGGAAGTATCTCAGAAGGTTGTCATCCAACTTTCTGCAGACCGTGGGCCTTACGTCGATCAATCGCAATCATTGAATATATTCATGGAAGATCCAACTTACAAAAAGTTGATGTCAATGCATTTTTACGGATACGACCGAAAGCTCAAAACAGGAATGTACTATTTGAAGATGAAATCTGCGACTGCTCCCTTGCAATTTTCGGTTGTCAAGACGGAGAAGGATGCAGAGCAAACGAAAGATGTAGATGAACTGCAAGTTACAATGGCTTGTTCGATGTATGATAAGGAATGTTTGTCTTGTTCTGCGTAAGAAACTAGATTGGAATATATTTTGTTTTTGACGACTGATGTTTCAAGCCAACTATGTATTGAAAGATATGGCAAAGTTTATCGGCTACAATACTCCATGTAAAATGTTGTTGAACCCATTTGGGACCGTCAATTTTTGCGGATTCTCTAAATGAGACTTCTAAAATAACATTAAGCATTGTTTCTTGTAGCGAAAGATCTTCAACGATCAGATAAATATGGTCGTTTTTCATTTTATATGACGTTGTTGCAGGATATTTCGCAAAGGTTTCATTTGTAAAATCGTCAGTAGGTCCACCTTTGGATACAATCACTGGAGTTCCACAAGCAACGGCCTCAAGTACAGGAATATTGAATCCTTCGGCGATGTATGGGGACAAATAGCAATCAGCAACGTTGTACAGCAGACACATATCTTTGTAACCGAGTAATTCATCTAAAACCAGAACTCTTTTTTTGACTTGTTTCCAATTTTTTCCATCTATATAACCATCTTTTCGTAATTGTTCAAGGGTTTCATTAATGTTTTTTTGACAGGAATAGAGAGATCCAACTCCCTTAAGAACCAGAAAGATATCGCTGCGGACGAATGACAAACGGTAAAAAGCCTTAAGAATACTTCTAATATTTTTGTTTCCAGTCATGGCCCCAACGTTGAGAAACACAAATGAATCCGGAGGCAAACCTAATTGTCGTTTAAATTCTGCCACTTCTACATCGGATTCAGGTTTATACTTTGAAGTATCCACTCCGTGATGAAGAACAACAGGTTCATATTTGAAGTGATTGATCATCGCCTTCGCGCTCCATTGAGATGGCGTAATGGGAATCAGATACGGTGTGGGATTTTTTCCAATAACAACGCATCTATCGATAAAATCGGCAAGAGTACCGTTAAGGAAATGTTTATCTTCCAAAACTTGGAATTCCGCCGTGTAAAACAAAAGCACAGGTATATTGTTTCCCATATGTGAAGGAGATATATCGTAGGGATAAGAAATGCGGAAAATAACATCTATGGAAACAGGATTATCTTTGGTCCACTTCTGCAATTTTTTCAATATTTGATGTTCTTCGTTATTCACTAACAAATTTTCCAAATGCTTGATTCGTGGCCAATCATCTTTAAAAGGTGCACATTCTTCAAAGAAAATATTTGTTTCGATGCCATCATTTTTGATTAGACTCAAAATATGATAAATATTTACCAGCGAGTAAGAATGTGGATATGAAATCCAGCCTTGTATAAGAACATTCAACATGACCAATTACTTTAAATGTGTACAGTATATCATTTTCAATTGATTATGCTTAAATATGAAAAATAGTTTCAGACCTTTTGGTGTTTTTACTGTCCAACGTTATGAAATAAATTATCTGCATAAAAGATAAAGAAAACAATTAAATATGGCACGAAATCACAGGAGTTCGCACAAAGTTACCCGCAAGGTTTCCGGCAACGTATCTCGCAAAGTTCCACGCAGGGTTTCTCAGAAATGCAAATCCAAACATGTTTCGTACCGAAGGAAATCGTCAATTCATAGATATAAGAGCGCAAAAAGCAGTTACGAAAACAGGGAAAATTCTTTGCGCAAAGTCACAAGACTTTTGCGAAAAATATCAAAATCTTCACGTAAATTGCAGCGTCGATTGCAAAAAGGAGGTTACTCAGCCGATATGAGAATGCAGTGCAAGGATAAAAACAAATATCGAGGAGGAGGATATGACAACATGGAGGACAGTGTGAAAGTAGATTCTAGTAGTAATTTGTCAGACAGAATTAATCAGGTAGTAGCAGATTTGAAAAGGCGTTTGAATATAGTATCGGCATCAAAACCACAAGAGCAACTTAGAAACTACGAGATATCTGAGAGACCATATTCTGAATATGAGCATACCATGCCTAACTCACAGTATAACTTTGACACAAACAAAATAGGTAAAAATATTCATTACGGTGGATATTACAGATCGGCTTATCTTCAAAATCGTCATGAAAGAAAATATTAGAAAATACAATAGAAAATATTTGTAATTACACAACAATATTATAAGAGTTCATTCAATAACCATACCAATTCAAAAAACTATGGAAAACTAAGAAAGACTTAAGATTAATGTGTAAAAATGGATAGAGAATCACAAAAACATATAATCATATATTAATATAATAATGTTATGCTTGTTATATTAATAATATGTAAGTTTATCATAGTATCTGAAATAGACAAATAAATATAAACTAAACAAAAGGAAAAAGATCGCTGGTAATCTTGATTTCAGGATCCATTCTTGGATTAAGGGCTTCTTGGTTGGAGTTTTTGATTGTGACGAGCATTCTAGGAGTTACAACGTCAGTGGGTTGAGTTCGATTTACTAGAGGCCTATCCTCAGTGGTATTTTGTGATTTCAAGTTTGTTTCGCAAGTCAACAATTGTTCAGGTGTTTCGTTGTTCTTTGCGGGATTGAACCTGCCGGGAACGACAAGTTCTTGTTTAGAACGCATGGTGCTTTTTCTTTTTCCATCTTCCCCATTGCCAATCTTGCCCCCATTATAATGATTTCCAAATTCCACATTGGGAACATCGACATCTAAACCCTCGTAGAATTGGTCGCGATCGATCTCTTTTGGAACTATACTAGAAGGGTTTGTCAAGTAGTTTTCGGCATGAACTTTCGGCATGGTGTATTCGATAATACCCCCGTCGGAGGTTTGTCTCATCACTTGCCCAGTGGCGAAACCTAAATGTTCATTTACAATTTCGTTGTTTGTGTAAGTTTCAAAGTTGGCTTCGTACGACATGTGAGCTGGTACTTCCCCTTTTGCGAATCCAGAATGACTAAACTGATTGATTTCTTTCGTTGTTGTGAAATCGTCAAATGTCTGTTTTCTGATTCCGTTTCCTGAATCTTTGTGAGGTTGGCCGACATATGTGTTTTTGGCATTGATGGATTTATTTGTTGCAAGAAGATCGAATCTGACTTTTTTGTATCCTGTGTTGTCTTTTGTGAAATTGCTGGGATTGATGGCTCCGGTAGTATTTCTTGCAGTGACATCTTTGACTGTTATGTTCGGAGCATCCACACTGCGTAAAGTGGGTCCCATGTTTTTAAAGGGCTGTCCTGTGTATTTTTGCTGAAATCCTTTTTCAGGTTCCTTCATAATAAATAAACCTGTATTTTTTGCCCTCTCGACTTGCCCACGCGCGATCCCGAGATCGGGAGTGAAGGCCTCCATTTTTGCAGTAACCGAATCATTCAATTGATTCAAGTACGGGTCACTCATGACACCAATATCAGTTGGTTTGATTAGTCTATTAGGAGGCGTAAAGTACGTGATATCAGTTTCTTGAGTGGCTCGAACATTTCGGACCACAGGATAAGTTTGTCGAGAAGCGGACGTTTTCGTGGATTTGTTTGGTACAAACGTGTTAGGATTAACATCAGTTGTTAGATCATACGGGTTTGCCGAAACATTAGGGAGAGTCGGTCGGGTGGAACCTTTTTGGCCGGGGACAATTTGGGCAGTGTATGAAAGCTTCGGATTGACGACGCTTCGAGTTTGGTCTATATTTGGCGGGAGAGCATAAACGTCTTTTTTAAAAGGCAAGTCTCTGAAAGATCGTGTGGGTGTGATGTATTCTTGTGATTTACCTACAACAGCTTGAGCCCTTGACACAGTGTCTGACAGCTGGTCGATATTTGCTTTTCGAGGATTTTCGGGATTTTGAGGGGGCGGATTCAGGACTTCCATTTTCAAGGGAAAGTATGTTCCTTGGTCATCTGTACTTGGCATACCTGTGAATTTTTCTAGCAAAACTTGCGAATTATTGTTGGAGGCGGATGGTTGTTTGATCATTTTGCCAAACATTGGGTTCATGTTTGCGTGACTCATATCAAGAGCTCTGCCAGACAAAAGTGAAATATCTGAACCCATTTCATTGAAAGAGTTCTGACCAGGAAGTTGAAAGGTCGCGCTTCGGAACATGGGTGTTTTGGATATGTTTTCGTTTTCTGATAAAGCGAATGATTGACCTGTCTGAGGATCGAACGACATTGTGTTGATGTCTGTTGCGATGGACGTGGCAACATTTTTTTGGAATTGGTGACCGGCTGACCCCTGTGTGGCGAAGACGTTGTTATCCGTAACATATCGTGCGGGATAGTCTGAAGCGTTGTCGTTTCCAAAAATATTGACAGGTCTATTGTAATCGAGAGGGAACAATTGTTTAACTTTTTCGGCATGTTTTTTAGCAGCAAGGTTTCTATCGTATTGGTCTACTTGTTCAACCCGATTGCTGTCGTAAATCAATGGACCCGAAGGAACATTGTTGGGCGAAATCAACACGTTCGGGTTTCCGACATCTTTTTGTTTTCCATTTTGATTGAGAACATAACCAAGCAGACATCCCGAACCGATTATAAGCAACTCCATATATGATATTTCTTTAATTACAGAAAGTATAAAAAATATTGCGCCAAAACGTTTATGAAGTGTGACTCCCAGACTAACTTCCAAGACTAGGATAGATTCTGCTAACGAAATGACCGCTGAATATGACCGCTGAATATGTTGGATGTTGATTCGCAAGAATGAAAAATAAAGAATTTATCGATAAAGTTTTTCAAAAGATGCTGGATATGTTGAATCTTTCCAATGAACGTCAAACATTCTATCCGTTCTTATCACAAATTACTTGACAATTCCGCGCCGTAGTAATATGATCAGTCGCGTCCCGTCGTTCAGTTTCCTTACCGTGGTTTTGGGACTTGTTGTTTCCCCTTAACGAAAATATTATATTCTATTTCAAACATGGAAAAAATCGATTCCGACGTTTTCTCATCTAGATCAACGTTCAACATCTTCAACATTTTCTCCATTCCTTCTTGCGAATCAACATTTAACAACATCAACATCTTCAGCATTATTTGAAAAACTTTTCAAAAAACTATTTATCTTTCATTCAACATTCAACATCTTCAGCATCTTTTGAAAAACTTTATCGATAAACTATTTAT
>KZ994421.1:0-11910 GCA_003614705.1 Blyttiomyces helicus | reverse complement strand
CCCCCCCCCCCCCCCCCCCCCCCCCCCAGCCTCTACGCCAAGGGCAAGTTCCTCGGCTACACCCGCTCGAAGCGCAACACCAAGGAGCACACCGCGCTCCTCCAGATCGAGGGTGTCCGTACCTCGACTGACACCGCCTTCTACCTTGGCAAGCGCGTCGCTTACGTCTACCGCGCGAAGCGCGAGATCGACGGCTCCCGCGTTCGCGTCATCTGGGGCCGCGTCACTCGCCCCCACGGTACCTCCGGCGGCGTCCGTGCGAAGTTCAGGTCTAACCTTCCCCCTAAGGCGTTCGGCGCCTCCGTCAGGGTGGTGAGTTTCTGTGTGTGGGGGAGGGGGGCTGGTTCGATGAGAGGGGTGGGACCAATCGGGAAGGAAGAATATATGTACGGGGCTCGCGGCGGGTGTATCCTCAACGTTGATCCAGGGCGCTGATCATGGAGCAGATGGTGCATGGCATACTCGGATGTTGATGAACGGAAATTCTGACTGCCTCTCTTCCTGCACTCCCTCCGCTCCCCCCCCCCCCCCCCCCCGTCATCCTTTGTTTGCAGATGTTGTACCCGTCCAACATCTAAATACATTCTTTCGCGGGTCCCAGGAGAATGCCTTCGTGTAATATAGGGTGCGGCAGCACTTTTTCGTTGTCTTGATATGCTTCGTTTGTTCCGTCCTTGGATCGAGGGAGTGAGTAATGGGACGAGAAGGTCGGAGATGCGATGGCTCAAGCATGATGTTAATGCCGGGTCTGCGATCCTGGAAGCGAGTAGGGAGCAGGCCGTTTGGTTCTGCGCTGCGCGGGTTTCTGGCCATGTTGGTTCGGAGAAGTCGTGCACCGGTGGAGCCCGTGAGCAAACTGCAAGTAGTTGGTTGGAACACGGGAAAGCGCATAGTGCGGCGGCTGCGAGGATGATGCGGCGACCAGGTCGAATCGCAACCCTCTTGTCTGGTCGGTCAAGGCCTCCAACACAACGCCGGGGCAGGCAGATTCCGTTCCACGTTGTTGCGGTTCTTCACCACTGTACGCACTCGATCTGTAGGAGTTCTCGCCGGGTACCTTTTTTCTTCCCTTTGCCCACTTCCCTCCCTCAAAATGGTCGACATATGTCCATGAGTCTGGAGAACGGGACCCTGCTCAATATTTGTTGTGCTTTGGAAAAAAGGAGAGCTGGAAAGTTCGAAGAAGTGAAGACCAGCTGGCAGCTGAGGTCGACTTCAAGTATCGACGCCCCGAGCAGACAGGCACAACCGTCTTCGCAAGAAGAGCATTAGACTCTTCAAGCCTTCAGTCGTTCATCCGGCCTAAAGCTCGACGCTTCTCCCTAGAACAGTACCGCATTGGACGACAGACAGTACTCAAGCTCCCTGCTGGCTCGAATCAATCGGCCGCTTCCCCTTAATCTTCTTGACCTCCTCATTATTTTTTCGATAGCGAGAGGGTTTGGCTGTTTGGAGTGGACCGGACGAACGAGAGCGAGCTCTCATGCGAACTTCAGGTAAAATGTGACGCTCAGAACACTTTGTTTGATGGAAGATTCCCCTCTCCCCCGAGGCTAACGGCGATTTCGACAAGAACGGCGCGCGAATCGCCTCGCTCTCCCCTGTGCTTGCGTTCTGTTCCTTCTGTGACAATTTTCTCGCTCATCGATTTGCCTGGTCGCGGGATCCTCGGAAGTGGAGGCAGTTCAGCTCGGCCTGCCGAACACCTGCCCAGAATCAAGACCACGGCGTCTTCTCTGGGGCGCCCGCATGCACACGACGTGCCAGAGGACGGTATTGCTGGTGCCGCAGCGGAAGGTCAGATGGGCCGGGAGGGGAATCGGATTAGGAGAGAGCCTCCGGCCTCTAGTCTTCATCGACTATCGATTGACGATCATCAATTCGGAAGGGTATTCAAACGCGGCCACTTGAATCAGGGATCGACTGTAGACACGTTCCTCTGTCCCCCTTCCCTCAAAAACCACAAACAGATCAACTATGGCTCCCATCAAGATCGGTATCAACGGCTTCGGCCGCATTGGTCGTCTCGTCTTCCGCGCTTCCCTCGAGAAGCCCGAGGTCCAGGTCGTTGCCATTAACGACCCCTTCACCGATGTCGAGTACATGGTGCGTTGGAGCTTGCAGAAGTTGTCCGGGGAGACAGTCAATTCGAAGGCAATGCAACGCGAGGAATCAGCTACCTGCGCGTTGTTGACACCGCTTGCATCTACTTTCGCATCCCACGCAACAGGTCTACCTCTTCAAGTACGACTCCACCCATGGCCGCTTCAAGGGCACCGTCTCCCACAAGGACGGAAAGCTCATTGTCAACGGCCACGAGATCACCGTCTACTCCGAGCGCGACCCCGCTGCCATCAGGTGGGGAGCGGCCGGTGCCGACTACGTTGTCGAGTCCAGCGGTGTCTTCACCACCAAAGACAAGGCAAAGGCTCACATTGCTGGTGGTGCGAAGAAGGTCATCATCTCCGCCCCCTCGGCTGACGCGCCCATGTTCGTTATGGGTATGTGGGCGGGGCCTGCATCTTTTCAGGGGGGGTGCTCGAACAGCAAGCAGCTGTGTCGGTTGTTGATGTTTTTTCTTTCTTTCTTTCTTTTCCTTTCCTTTACTTGCGTCGTAGGTGTGAACCACACAAAGTACGAGAAGTCCATCGACATCCTCTCGAACGCCTCCTGCACTACCAACTGCCTCGCGCCCCTCGCTAAGGTTATCAACGACGAGTTCGGAATCGTCGAGGGTCTGATGTCCACTATCCACTCCGTCACCGCCACCCAAAAGACCGTCGATGGTCCCTCCGGAAAGGACTGGCGTGCGGGTCGTGGTGCCAGCCAGGTACGGATCGGCCCGAGTTCGGACGCGGAGGTATCGCCATC
Organism: Blyttiomyces helicus; assembly: GCA_003614705.1. Lineage (NCBI taxonomy): Eukaryota > Fungi > Chytridiomycota > Chytridiomycetes > Blyttiomyces > Blyttiomyces helicus. The sequence continues at coordinate 9,039 of KZ994421.1, read as the reverse complement.
TGGTGCGTCGCACACTTCAGTAATCTAATATCGGCTTTCCATTTACAATTCCAGAACATCATCCCCGCCTCGACCGGTGCGGCGAAGGCCGTCGGAAAGGTTATCCCCGAGCTGAACGGCAAGCTCACCGGCATGTCGTTCCGCGTCTCCACCCCCGACGTCTCCGTTGTCGACCTCACCGCGAAGCTCGCCAAGCCCGCGACGTACGACCAGATCGTCGCCGTCATCAAGAAGCACGCGGACTCAGACCTCAAGGGCATCCTCGGGTACACCGACAACGAGGTCGTCTCCTCCGACTTCCTCGGCGACACCCGCTCGTCCATTTTCGATATCAAGGCCGGTATCGCGCTCAACGACACCTTCGTTAAGCTTGTGTCGTGGTACGACAACGGTACGTAGTCGTGCACTGACCTTCCTCGCCTCTTTTGGACTCTGAGCGTCGCGATTCTCACTCACTTCGTTCCCGTCCTAACTATTCTCGTCCGCTGCAGAGTACGGCTACTCCCACCGTGTCATTGATCTGATCATCCACGTTGCCAAGACCGACTCTGCTTGAAATCTTCGCATATCCTCCTCTCGCCCTTCTTTGTAATTTTCTCTATGCAATCAGATCAGAACCTCTGTGAGTCGCCTTAAAAAAAGCCGCTAAAAGTGGAAAGGGCAGCGACCGCGTTTCGCCAGAGGGAAGACCGTCTTGGCTTGGGGTGATGCCCTTCGGCACGATTTTAGGTTCTTTTGCAGCAAACTGCTTGGGGTTATATTTGAGATAAAGCTGGGTTAACATCAAAACGGGGGCTTAGATCAGTGGTAGATCGTCTGCTTTGCATGCAGAAGGCCGCGGGTTCAAACCCCGCAGCCTCCATTCAATAAATCTCCTTTTTTGTGTTAGTGATGTCAGGTGCATCACTGACTCTCTTTCAGTCCAGCGAGGAGTCCCTCGTGTACGCAGCTCGCTGCTCAAAACAGCCGACAATGCAGCACGTCCTCGGAGCGAAACCTATTTGACCAAACTTCGCCTCAGGACGTCCGGCTTCAGGGACAGGGGGGCTGGCGTCCAACACTTCTTGCCGTCATAGCACCACAGACAACAGACCACCGTCGTGGCTCACGAGGCGGTCAACATCGGGGAGGCGTGCGACGTATCTTCTCCTGGTCCTCTCCGCATCACCACCCCGAGTTCAACATGACGTGCTGCGTCTCTTGACTTCACCCGACCCAGGTGCGACCCTCAACCTGTCGTTCCGCCTCCAATGTTCACCAGCAGGTGATAACTTCGGGAAGTCCTCCAAGGAAATCAACACAGAACTACGGGGTTTAAAGTCTTTCCCAAACCGAAAGGAAACTTTCGACTTTCGGGCCATCGAGCAGCGGTTGACGGTTGCCGAGGAGAGAGGAAATGCGGCACGGCGCAGGTGTGGATCAAAAGCAAGAAGGTCACGTATGCGCCACGCGTTTCTTCACTTGCGCCACCCGCTTCTGCTCGAGGTGTGACATTTTGACAGTGGACATTCCCTTCTTCGACCAGCTCCAGACCGTTCTTCACGGCGAGGTCCCCATCAGACGCTGCTCAGGGCGAGCTTGCAGCCCCAGGTGAGTCTTGACTCTTTGCTGTCAAGCCATCAGGATAATTCGCTAACTCGCACTGGCGTTTTCAGACCCATCCCATCGGTACATTTGTCTGCTCTTTTTACTGAAGCCCTCCCCACTCCCGAATAAGGGGCTTGCGGAAGGTGGGCAACGCTTGTTTAGACGGCGCGAGGAAGGAAGCGGGGGAGGGGGGAAATGCGCGGGCAGATTCCTCGACCTACCTGCTCCACGCTGGCGGGTCCCTCAAAAACACTGTTACATCTTAATGGGAGCGAGGAGGGCGAGGGGAGGGCGTTGAGAAGAAGTTCAGAAGCGGCAGCATACTAATCCCTTTTCTGGCCATCGCCTGAATCTCCCGCAGATCCGTGAAGACCATCCTCTCGTCGGTTCTCCTGTTCTTCGAACAACTTTCTCCAGATCCTGCTAGGCGCCAGCACGCAGGCTTTCCACGTTTCACTCGGTAAGTTCGTAATTAAGACCCTGAGTCTCTTGCTCCAGCTACCTCTCCCGGGGTGGCGCAATCGCTAACGCTAACTGCGTGGGCTGAAGCTCTCTGGCGACTCCGGCTATCTTGCCGACGATATTCTCCCCCGGCTGAACACCTCCTCGCCTCTGCTCTCCGCGCTCCAACTCGATTGTCCCGTCAGTCGGATCGAGAAAGATGCGAAAGTCGCCGAGATCGCAAGCACCGTGAAAAGGCTAAAGTTCCTCCACATGGCTGACGTCGGCTCGAAAACCACGCTCCGCAGCGTGTACTCCGCCATCGGCCCCCAACCCCGGTTCTGAGTCGCAGACAGCTGCCGCCGCGCGCATCACATGACGGCGACCTCGCTACCCTGGCTGGAATGCATCAAATTCGAGCGAGGAACGGCCCATCAAACCGATCTCCAAGTCTCCACTGACTTCGTCGTCATGATCGCATCTCTCCAGCCCCCTCTTCGCCGCGTCGGACTCGAGGGCGTGACCCTCGAATCGGAATCGACTCTGACCACTCTGCTCAAGTCATGCCCAACGAGACGAATGCTCAACCTCGGCGCCTGTCAGCCAGTCACCGACTTTACCCTCGCCGTCCTCGAAGACCACCCGCCCCTGGAATGCCGTCAGTTCGACGGCCAGTATCGCATTACCAAACAAGCCCTCCTCCGCGCGAAAGGCTCCCAAATCCGCTCCTTCTGCCTCGAATGGCTCGGCCCAGCTCCGTTCGCCGTCCTCGCGTCCTACGCCCCAAACATCATCGCTGCGAGCTACCCGAAGACGGCGAGCCTGCCTTCAAGGCGGAGAACGCCTTGTTCGCAAAGGACATCAGGCGCGCCTGCCTGCGCCTGAAGGGATGGGCCACGTTTCGGCCGATTCCGGGTGGGGATCATGCTTGGAAGTGATTGGATGAGGCTGAGTTTTCGGGTGATGCTGTGGATCCGTTCAAGAATCGGGCTTATGATGGACGTCGGTTTGCGGGGTTGGGATGCTGAGAAGCGGCGGTATGCTGGGTAGGGCTTTTGCGCACGCGTGGTAGCTGGGGTCGGGCTTGCGCTGTTAGTTTATCATGTATCTTTGAGCCTCAGGCGATAAAAATGGGGTCAGCTGAAAGGTTAGGAGTGCTCAACACGGTGAGAATGAGCGGCTGAAGCGGGATCTCGCTGGTCCCAACTCCCAATCGAGCTGCTCCTCAATATTCTGCGCCGGCTTCGCACAGTGACCCACACACCCCCTTTTCTCGGCCGCAAGCCAGTTGAAGATGATTTCTTCTGATGAAGGGTCAACAGAGCCATCCTCCTGGACGGCGCCATCTTTGGTCCAAGATATCGGCTGTCGGGAAGGGGGAGCGGGGATGTTGTCTGTCAATCTCTCTCTCTCTTTGTTTCCCCTGGCCCCCTCGCCCTCCCTCGGAATCCCCCTCCTTCGCACGCGCGCCCTCACCTTCCCTCCCTCCCTCGCAATCTACCGATCTTCAGGATAACCAAGACTCACTTGCCGCCTGTTACTGGTCTATGCTTTCTGCGACTGGTCCACACCCGCGGTGGTCACTGCCTGCTCCTGCGCCTTAACCGGCGGCTTCCCACTCCTCGACTTCTTTTTCTGCGGAGGCTTGGGGCCCACCTTCGCTTTCTTCTGCGACTGCTTCCGCTCGTGGATGAAGATGGGGGGGCGGTTTTCGTCCGCAGGCTCGTTGCCGAGCTCGTTGGGGTTGTCGGCTGCAAGGGCATGCTGAGAAACACAGGCGGGCGGGCGAGCAAACAGGCCAGGAGAACGGTTTCAGGTGGGCGATCAGGCGGAGGGGGTGGAAGTGGGTGTTGAGCGGGAGCTAGAGCGCGCAAGGCTGACATGGCGGGAGGTGGAGTTCGGCGGCGTTCGTGGGGCTGGGTGTTGTACGGGAATGGGAGCAAATGTATGTTGAGTTGGTCTTTTCTTGCTTGTCTTCGACAGGCAAAGCTTGACTTGACTCCGACCAGCAACTGATCTTGACTTCAGACGTTCCGACTGTGTTTCTGTGGTTTTTCTGTGTTTTTCGTCACAGATTCCCAGATTCTGAGGTGCAAACTGCCGGACTTGTGCTTAGCGACACGGGGAGCTGGTGGTTCGCAACAATCGCCCAAAAAAGGTGTATGCAGATTAGCATAGGGTTGACCTAATGAAATCGGATTCTTTGCGAAACTCTTCTGATTGGCTGACGCGACCCATTCGCAAAACTGGACAATTCACAAGCCAAAAGTTCGCACTCGTGAAACCACCTGTTGTTCGGACCAGAAAAGGTCCAATAAATGCACAATTACTGCCACAATAAATTGACTATAGGCCTGGGAAAATGTTCGGAGTTGTTTTTTCATCGATTTTTTTCTGCTCAATCGTCAACAAGAACTGCTCCACCTTCAACAGGAAGTCCAGCAAGGTGGCCAGGATCACCAACAGGGACGCCAACATCACCCCCCATAATCCAGTGTGAAGATCCGAAAAGAGTGGTGGAGGGATAGTTTTGTAGGCGGAATTTGCAGGCATGAGGGGGGTGAGTGTATGTATGGGATTGGACATAGAACAGAAGTGATACGGAAAAGATGTTTGTGATTATGGCAACTTCTTAGGAAATATCTTTTTGAAGGCGACCGGTGCCCTCTTTGCCCCGGATCTGCGTGTGCTGGGCCAGGCGATAAAGGACACTTTCGCACATGGTCAAATGGTCGTTCTCTTTCTCCACCTCCACCCCCAACATGTGGACGAACCCCATGGCGTGAGTGCGCTCCATGTTTCCGACCAGATGACTGGCGGGGATAGAACATGTCATGGGCTCTACGGTGTAGGCAAAGCTGCAGATCGTGAAGATCGCCCAATCACCCTCAAAGAACGTCACTCGCAAGTACCACCCTATGCGGAGAGCCTGGTAGTCGTAGGCGATTTCAGACATTTTGACAGCGTATCTGGGAGGATAAAGGGGATGAGGATCGAAGTGGGCAGGTCGCATTGCAAGAGGGGAAAGACGAACTACCCACTGGGTTGGGATGCCTGCAGAGGGTTCATCAACATCTCAACCGTGCACATCAGGACGACATCGCCGACTAGGAATTTGCAGATGGCCTCAGTGTACGAATGGCGAGCAGCTCCCAGGCCTAGGAGACGAAGATAATTCTCAATTACCAAACCTCGTGAACAGTCGCTGGAGGCTGCCCAACCGGCACATCTCATAAATATGTCAGGCATAGTGGGTGTCGATGGTATGGACCTTGCTGGTACTGCCATAGGTGTCACACTGGAACTGCTTTACCACAAGGATGAGATCCTTCAGCAAGCGTGAGCGTGAACGTGATTTTAGTCGCCTGGTTCATCTACCTGGGTATCAAGTTGTGGAGGCAGGGAGGGTACTGGGAAAGTGGGAGGAGTGGTGTTAGGTGCAAACTTAAGGAAGATTTGTAGCATAACACAACAGCCAAACAACCCCAACTCACAGGCTCCAGTGATTGAATGTTTGCATGGCGGGAAGCGAGAGGTTGTCGGCGGAGCATTACGCGCGGCACCCACAGTTGAGTATCTGCCAGAAGGCAATCCTCCTGTCGGTCGCATCGCTCTCGACGCGGATGCAGCGGTGGGTCTGCAACTTCTTCACAAACACCTTCCAATGCTACTATATCTCACCGCTCTGAATGCTGCCTGTCCACAAAGACAAGATCATATAGGGCAAGACTGGGCCACTCCGATATTGCCAAGGCCGCTGCGATGTCGATTTCAGCGGCTGCCACGGGGTTTCCCGATGTGTTTAGCAGGCTGACCACATGTGGAGTACACTCCTGATCACTACGAAGTTTTTGGCACTTAAACCGTTGATCGTGGGCTGTGTGGGTGCAAGTGTGGAGGAGTGCTTTGGTGCAGCTCTCTTGCGTCGTGCAAAGATGGCAGAGGTGGGCAACCCAGTTTGACGATGACTTGAATCCAGCAAATTGGGTATGGCTGGGACTGTTGCCGAGAACGCCGTACGGTACCCCGATTAGGAGAACTTCCCCACCATGTGCGTGGGACCACATGCGCAAGCCCTCTGCTAGCAGGGCTAGGTCCCCCTGCAGGATCTTTGCCCATGTGTTGAGGCCGAGCTGGTCAAGACGCTCAACGGCCAAGATGGAGTCGGGAAACAGCGCATGCCAAGTGCGGTTGCTACGCTGTGGGTCAGGAAACTCAGCGTCTGTAGCGGTGAGGGCGGTGAGACTGGCCCTACAATGGCCGAATCGGGAGAAGGCGTCAGAAAAGAGAGAGAAGTGGAGAAAGTGGACAGGGATGCCCTCCCGCCCCGCCTTGAGGTACGGGGCGCTCCATAGGCCGCGAGTCAGCCACAGAGACATCCACCAAATGTTGCCGCTATTCTCTCAAGAGAGCCCATCTGAAAGCCGGCGGGAGTCACACCAATCCTGCACTTCCTTTTTTTTTTTAAAAAAAAAAAATGCAAAGAAGGTGCAGATGTGCTCGTTTGTAGTGGTCGCGGCGGCGAAAATGCTTTTCGACAGCTCAGAATGATGCTCCCAGAACCGAGCTATGTCCAGGAGAGAGGGCATGGGGGCAAGCGGGGCTTGGAGTTTGACCATCAGGACCTTCACCAGCTCAGTGTCTTCAGGGCTCGGAGGTCTTCGGGGAGCTGACTGAAACCGGGTGTCACCGGGACATAGGCGCGGGCAATACGGAACAGTACACTCTTGATGAGATTGGCATGCCCCGCTTCCGTGTAATGGTGCCACATAATCACCCAGAATATGCCCATCAACTCCTTCTCGGCGTCGTCCATTTCTTCAATAAGCGAGGTCGTCACTCCGCGACCGACGGGACACCTGCGGAGGGGCGCCACGCGCTGACGGGAATTCATCTGCGCGAGATTGACATCGTGGTTGCTCTGACCTGTGTTGCGGTTGGTATCGCGGACGGCTTAGTGGTCCCCACATTCCCGCGGTCCCCATCACATTCTCCATCGCGGTCGGCGACGCACCCACGTCGGGGTCGGAGTGGCGGTCAGGGCTGCGGTCAGCGTCGCGTGCCTGTTCTTCTTCTACTTGCTCCTCTTCCTCTTCGTCATCTGGCCCCCCCCTTCTGCATTCCCGTCGCCTGCTGCGTCGCCGCCAGTTTCACCAGGATACCTTACGCTTCGGGTTATTCGTTATCTTCATCGAGGTCTCCCTCCTCTTTCTCCCCTTCTTCCTCATCTTCCTGCTGCTCTTCTTCATCATTATCCCCTTCTTCCTCACGGAGCTCTCTCACCTCTTCCTCCACTTCTTCCCCCTCTTCCTCATCCTCCTGCTGCTCTTCCTGCTCCCCCTGCTCCCCCTCCTCCCCCTCCTCTTCATCCTCTTTGTTCTCTTCGTCCCGCTCCATCATATACGGTAGCTTCACCCTTTCCCCATCGCCGTTCTCATCTTGGGCCTCCTCCCCCAATCTCCCCTCCCAAAAGGTCGTTCTTGGCACCCCTGTTGCGTCGGTTTTGTTCGATATCCCGGTTGTGGGCCTCCAGGTGCTCCGTTAGAAACCTGTCCCAAGTAACAAACGGGGCGGCGGGGGCAGTTTGCGCGTGGGGAAACGAGTGGTGGCTGGTGTCTGAGGTTTGGTGTCTAAGGTCGGCGATCGGATCCGCAGAGACCGCACCCTTAGGGTTTCAGGGGCAATCTGGGGAACAATCTGGGGAGCAATTTGCTGCAATTAGCAGCAAAATTGGACAATTACAGCCCGCTATCCTCAAAATTGCTGAATTATTGGACAACCGACAAATATCGTATAGGGGCTTTGTGGGCTCAAGAATATGGGAGATTCTGGGGCTCTTTCCGACGATGTTGCTGAACAGCTCGTCGCCACGGCTTGTCGCGCTCGACCTCGAATTCCCTGTCAGACGGTTTGAGAATGATGCGGAAATCGCTACAGTTCCTCCACATGGCCGTTGCTAGCTCGAGAACTACGCTCCGCAGTGTGCACTCCGCCGTCGGCCCCCCACTCCGTTTTTCACTCAGTAAGAGCATCTATTCAGACTCCTTCCGCAGCTCACTGTCCTCAATCGGGGAGCGCCGCAATTGCTAAACTGTGTCTCCATACGGTGTAAGGTGTAAGTTCTGACTACGCGCCATCCAATGGCGTTTTCTCCCGTGTTCCCTCCCTCCGTTCCCCTATTCTATAACCCTCCCGTTCTACCTCTTCGGAAGCGGTAGGCGCCGGTCTTACTTTTGACCCCGGGGAAGAGCCAGGGGGGGGGGGGGGGGTCGCCGGAGAGCAGAGGAGGATAGTGCGGGGGCAGCATGTTGAGTCATTGACGTGAAGGGTTTCAGACTCAGACGCGAAGTGCTGGAAGAGATCTTTTTCAGAGCGCGGCTCCACGCCTCCCTCCCAGCCCGATCTTACGTCTCAATCTAGGGTCTGCAGAGCCTTCACCCGTCCCCGTTTTACACTCCTCCGGCTCCACCGCCCTCCATCCACGCTGCAAGTCGTTCTCCCGAAGCATGGGTGACAAAGACGAAGCCGGGCTCGCCGAGCTCAACCACAGCCGCAGGTTGAACAAGCTCGTATCTCAACAATCAGGAGAAGCGTCAGACGGTAAAAAGACGTCTTTTGATGGAAACGCTACAGACGGATGGAGAGCGAACGGTGGACATGATCGGGGGGTCGTAGAAGCCTCAGAGGGAACTCGGGGATCAGATTGGAGAGACGTGACTTTGTATTGCAAACTTTGGCTTTCTGTCTAGAATCCAGAGGAGGGTGTTGAAAAGAAGCTCAGGAGCGGAGACCTGTTAATTCTTTTGCAGGTTCTCGCTCGACGCCCTAAGATCCGCGTGAGCGATAGGCGATCCTCCCATCGTTTCTCCCATTCTTTGAACACGTTCTTTGAACACCCTCTCTCCCGTGCGAGATCCTTAGAGCGAAGTGGTGAGGGAAGATTCAGAGAGCTTTCCCACTTATCTGGCTGGGTGTTCAGATGGTCAGTCAGTCAGGTCACCACGCCCCCCC